>JACXGJ010010667.1:0-21413 GCA_016801105.1 Esox niger
TTGGATGCAGATTTTAGGATATACACAGTGAGCAGACTTAAAGAATAGATAGAAGACTGTACCGCACTGATTTTGAATTTTTCTCTAAGAACCTAAACATTGTTAAACTTTGTGATGTCGTACTTCAAAAAAACAACATTCTGAAACACGTAAGACAGCAAAAAGCCAACATTACACAGCACCAACTCCTGCATAAACCAACTAAAGGGACAATCTGCCTTGTTATTCAATAGGCTACAGTGAAGATAGTCCATATGTAGTCACTAGGTACCGAATACTGTAAAACTATCTAATGGCTATAGATAATTAAAACAGACAGGTTACTAAGGAGAACTCTAGTAACAGAAAGGCACGTAAGTGAACCACAGATGAAAACAGCTAAGAAGGATGAAGAAAAAGGGAATGAAGAAGACTGGAAATTAAGTTATGAAAAATATCCAGAGCACGGTACAGCCTTGATTTATTGTTAATGTTCTTTTCTTTAAAACGTGATACAAGGAAACTCTGAGTCATATCTGAGGGATTTCATCAACAACCTGCTGGATCAAAAGTATGTCCTCTTCCTTGCATTTACAGTATCTGATTCCTTACTGTAGCCAACCTATAAGTACATCCAGGCACAGAGGTCACCATTTAAGGTTTTTGCAAGTCATCACACACAGAGCAGACTTGAAGCACAGCTTGCCTCTCTAAAACACTGCAGTTCCTAACATTGAATTACAATTGCCGCAGCAAGCAGTGTTGTCAAGATGATCCAAAATTAGATTCAAAATAGGGCCAAAGGCAGTTGGCTACTGACGAAATATCGCATCGTGCTGCCCTTTCTGCCCCTCATGCAACAAATATTGTACAGTGTAACCCACTGGTAGACATTACTGACTCACAAATGTCTTACCCAAAAGAAGGCATTATGCTGGTCAATACAACCCAGGCATTTCAGCAGCGTATTGTGCTTCTTTTGAAATTAATATCTTACATCTTTTAAATAGATATAGCTACATGGAGTAGTAGAGACTGGAGAAAAAGTAAAACCATTCACCTATTTACCAACTGGTGAGTCAGATGGACTAATGAGGGTAACTCAAGATGGACAGGTCAAGGTACTCCTCTAAACAATATAACATTTTCAGATGGAAAGCATGAAAGTCAATAGAGTAGACTTTTTATATCAATTAAATATTAGTATCAAACCGAATTCTCCAGAAATAAAGATTTGTTTCTGTATAAGATATCCTTATCATGCCACATGAAATACCTATGTCGGAAAAACTTTTTTAAATATCAAAGTCAAAGTCTTTTATTGGTCAAGTGCGCCAAATAACATGCGTCAATCTGAACAATGAAATTCTTGTGACATGGCACGCAAAATCTATGTATTAATTAAGAAATCTGTAATGCACATGTATTAACAGAAAATACAAAATATAGATACCAACAGTGACTAGAAGCAATTTCAAATTATGTAGAAATGGGAATATGGACAGTACGAATAGAAATCTCAAATATTATAAATAAAAGTGTTGTAATGCCTATAAATGGTTACATTAAAATGTGCTAATGTACATGAATGTACATAAAAACTGACCATAGCATATGATGTGTACATGTGATCAATGGATTAGTGTTGCTGGTTGAGGATCCTTATGGTCTGGGGGTGAAAACTCTCTGAGAGGGTCCTGATACTCCGGTAATGTCTACCAGACAGTGCCAGTGTTAGCACACCATAGCCTGGATGGCTGCAGACTTTTATAATGTTCCATGCTTTCCTAAGGCATCAAGTCAGAGACTCTCTCTACTTCAGCTCCATCGAGGTGTATGGAGGCGTGATCCCCCCTCTGGCGCTTCCTGAAGTCCACAATCATTGTTTCTGGAGATGAGACCCAGTATGGTGGTGTCATCGGCAAATGTAAGTATGAAATTGGAGCTGTGTGTGGCCACGCAGTCACGCTTGAACAGAGAGTACAGGAGGGGACTGAGTACACATCCCTGAGGGGCTCCAGTGCTCAGGGTCAGTGTAGAGGAGGTGAGGTTGCCCATTCTCACCACCTGGGGTCTGCTTGTCAGGAAATACAGGATCCAGTTGCAAAGGGAGGTGTAAAGTGGGTACAATAGTGTTGAATGCTGAGCTGTAGTCCACGAACCGCTTCCTCACGTATGTGTGACCCTTTTCCAGGTCGGAGAGGGCGACGTTTACAGTCAGGGCAATGGCATTGTCCGTAGATCTGTTGGGGCGGTATGCAAATTGAAGAGGGTCCAAGGTGTCAGGAAGAGTGGAGCAGATATGGGTTCTGACCAGCCGCTCGAAACACCTCAAGATGATGCAGGTCAGTGCTACAGGGCGGTAGTCATTCAGGCAGTAATGATTCTTTGGAACAGGGAAAATGGTGGTCTGTTTGAAGCAGGTAGGGTCTGCAGACAGTCAGGGAGAGGACTGAATATGGAGGTGAAAACATCCGTTAGCTGGTCGGCGCACCCCCTGAGGACACGGCCTGGAATGCCATCTGGCCGTGTTGACCCCCGAGGGTACACTCTTTAGAATGCTCTCCTCAAGTCGGCCGCGGCTAGGGACAGTGTGCGGTCGTCCTGGTCCTCACCAAGCCCCCCTGAATGAACTGTGTTGGTCGCCTCAAACAGTACATAGAAGTTGTTGAGTTTGTCAGGGAGCGAGGCGGCGGGACAAGCATCACTGCTATTTATCCTTGTATAGGCTGAGATGTGTCGCAGTCCACCTAACATGCATCAGGGTCAGAGGTGTGGTAGTTAGACTCAGTGACCAAGTTAGCAACAACTGTCTGTGGCTGGTTGCCACTTTGGAATCTAGAGGGATGGAACTAATTCATTATTAGCATAAACATAGTGTATATGTGTACATGTATGTATGAATGTACATGTGTATGTATGTGTTTGTGTGAATAGAAATGATGGAATTATACCACTGAGATTCCGGTGGTAATCTCTGGAAGATAAATCTTTTCATTATACAAATGTGTTTGCACAGGCAACATGTTATTTGTCGCACACACACAGTTTTTGTAGTCCGGTGGGCGGTTTTGGCTCGTGGTCTGGGGGACTTTGGATGCTGCAGCATGTGGGTGGTGCACCTTCTTTCATTGTAACACATGATAAAACCGCTGTGTGCTACGGGCTGCTCGAGAAGTACTCTTGCGACATATATTACATCCTCCAATCCTCCCCGATATGTGACCTGAAGTGTGGCCAGTGACGAGGGCTGGTTAGCCAACGGGAGATCATTGGAACAACCTAAGACATGCATCTGGTCACGACACACAATATATATACCCGAGGTACATGTGCATGTAAGCCAGAAATGGGATCTGTGCTGAACAAATAGCACAATGACTGTCACGTCCTGAATGTGCTCATCTGTTATGTCTTGCCCCACCCACTCCTGGTGTCTCCCATTAGTCACTTGGGTATTTAGCCAGGAGGTCTAGGTTTGTCCTGTGCCAATTTGTCTTGTGTGTTTGTATCGAGCGGACCCACAGTAACCCTGTTAGCAGTTCTGATCCTGCCTGTTTACGTCAACTCTGCCTGCTACATGCATGTACCTCCAACCCAGCCTGTGTACCAATCTCCTGCCTGCCCACGACTAATCTCTGCCTATTGCTTGCCTGTACCTCTGCTGCCAGCCCGGTATCAAGCCTGCCTTCCTCAGCTATTCTTAACCAAAATAAATCATTGTAACTAGGAGGGCAAAGACTTTCCTTGTGGATTACAGAAATAGTCTCCCATCTTTCATTTAAATCTACTTTAAACCAAAAGTAATCTTTTGAATTTGTTGGTGAGGGAGAGACACAGCATAAGTCGGTTTTGGCAAAATCATTATTGATAGATTGTGGACATGGATTTCAGTGGATGATGTCTGACAGAATCTGTGCCACCTACTCCATATCTACTCTACACTCCATATCTGCTCCATATATTTCCTGTCAACATTTACTATGTTGCACAGTTTGTAGTGCAGAGCGCTTCTACAGCCAAATGTTTGAAGTTTGAGTCCTGTAAGAGTCTGTGGAATTTCAGTTGTTTTTTGAGTGCAAGGACATTTCCTGTGGCCGAAATGCAAAACAGTATCAAAGTGATTTAACGGGGTTACATTTTTCTTTTTGACAAATCTGAAGGAATACATTCATATTTAATATCAGTTAGGAATGCATTATGCTTCTTCTTTAGGAATTTCTTTTTATAGATAAAAAATATTGTGAGCAAATGTTATGAAATTATGAGTAAATGGGTTTGTTCTCTTTGGAATATCAATATATTATATATTTTAAAACCAAAGTATAGGGCTGGCTAATTGTACTAAAAATATAAGTTATTTCCAGAAGTGGGTAATATTAAAGCAGTCCAAAAATATTTGTGAAGTATGTTCATTATTTTTACAGAAAGTACAACCGGTACCAAGATCTCATGCAACTCTTCGAAGTGCACTCCCCTTGCGTGACGTCATCAGAAGAGCGACAGCAGGACCATCTACCCAGGCTGCTTCACAAGTGTGCTTTCTTTTACACAAAAAATATGGTGAAATCTGGAAAATTAAAATCTGGAGCCTCATCAAAACTCAAGCGATGGAAGAAAGGACACAGCAGCGACTCGAATCCCCAGACTAGCAGATTTAGACAAGCGGCCAAAAGCCGCTTTTTCAGCCGCCCCTCGGGTAAGCATTGCAGGGTCTATGGCCTGTGACGGGATAACACGTGGAAAGTCAGCCACCAAGCGAAATGTGTAACAGTTCAGTTTGTGGCCGGCCCTGGAATAACGTTAGCCAGTATAGCTGACAAAATGTTGTAGTAAACACTGTATTTTGAACATACTGCTGCGTAAGCTGCTGTTATTAAACTACACAATTATCTTAAAACTAGTATGTAGCTGGTTAACTTGCTAGCTGTCTTATGTCAGCTTCCAGTTTTTTTTGTGTCATGCTATTGACTATATTATGTTCATGGGAATCGTGACCGATAACATTAATGTTTACTTTCTGTGCACTGGTCTGTCAGATGTTTGATTGTACACTGTTTTTCTTGACGACTTGCACTTTGAATAGGCCTATTCGCAAACATTTAATCCCCAAAACAACACTACACACCATATTGCTTGGATAGTAGTATTTCCAATTCTTCGAGCATCATTCAATAAAATATCCTAATGTCAGTCGGTACAGACTTTTTATATATTGGCTTTCAAATGTATTCACCCCCTTTGGACTTCAACACATGTTGTTGTGATACACATTAAAACAAAATAAAATATTTGGTTTTGTAACATCACAAAAAAACACAATGTCAAAATGAAAAACAAATACAAATAATCAATTTTCTGTTTTGGTATGTTTGAGAGCGATAGTGTACTGATATTTGCTCTCTCCAGGGAAGAGTGACCTGACAGTCGATGCTCTCAAACTGCATAATGATTTGCAGTCAGGGCCTCTGGAGCAAGGTACTGGTGGCCGCGGAAATGCCGGCGTGGAGGAGACAGCGGAGGAGGCCCTATCGGATAGGAGTGCAGGGACGTTTCTTAGCGGGTTGTCGGACTGCTCAAACCTCACCTTCAGAAAGGTGCAACGCTTCTGGGAGTCCAACTCAGCTGCCCACAAAGAGGTAGGAAACACAATGACCTGGTCACAACTGTTTAAGTTGCTGGTTTAACCTTTTACATTGACATCTTTGTCATTTAGCAGATGCCCTTGTCCACAGCGACCTGGTTTAATTGCCTTGGATGCTTGAGGATTTGGAGCCCAGAGCTCTAACCGCTAGGCTACCTGACACTTTTACAAATTTTCCATTAACTGACATCATTAGTGTAGCGCTGTTGTGTTGTTTTAGGATGTTGTTACACTGGAGCCTGAACTGGTAACATGTCAAAGATGTCCATTATTCGCATCTCTCATCCTGTAGATCTGCGCCGTGCTGGCTGCCGTGACTGAGGTGATCCGCAGTTATGGGGGAAAGGAGACTGAGACGGAGTATTTCGCTGCTCTGGTGAGTAGCCGCAACGTAGCTTACGTCTGGCTTTCATAGTTTTAGTTGTACTTGAGTAACGGCCCTCCTACAAAGGCACACTTGCGTTGTACTCCTGCAAATGTGTAAAAACTGGAGGTGAACGGTGATGTGCACTGGTCTCTGCCCACGTATTGAGGTCTGTCGGTGATCACACATTACAAAGTGGAAAATGCTGTGGTCCAAACAGGAGAAAAATGTTTTCTTGGTGTGTTTCTCTATGGTTTCAGATGACCACCATGGAGGCGGTGGAGTCAGATGAGTCTTTGGCAGCCGTAGCCTACCTGCTCAACCTGGTCATGAAACGGTTAGTCGCAGCTCTCTACCGCGCAAGTGCGCTCCGTGTCTCCGATCTGACTGCTCTGTGTAAATGTTGGCGCAACTGAAGTCATTGGAAAATCGTGTCCATACAGGGTCCCGGCACCTGTGTTGATTTCGAAGTTCTCGGACACGGCCAAAGCTCTGATGGATGTCATGTCCAACCATGCAAGCTTAGAGTCGTCTGCAGCGCTGCGATGGGTGAGTGTGTGTGCTCAGAGCTCCGCGTGTCCAGTGGTGTGTTTGTGTGTGTGCCCAGAGCTCCGTGTGTGTGTGAGTGTGTGTACTCAGAGCTCCACGTGTCCAGCGGTGTGTGTGTGTGCTCAGAGCGCCGCGTGTCCAGTAGTGTGTGTGTGTGTGTGTGTGTGCGTGCCCAGAGCTCCGCGCGCGCGTGTGTGTGTGTGTGTGTGTGTGTGTGTGTGTGTGTGTGTGTGTGTGTGCCTGACCGACGAGTCCACAGGATCTGAACGACATCTTTGATATGTTCATTCCACAGGTCCTGTTGTGCCTTTCCACTCTGCTGAGGAAGCAGGACGTAACAGTGTGGGGTTACCCATATACTCTGCAGGTATATCACGGTCTACTCAGCTTCACCGTCCACAGCAAGCCCAAGGTACGTTCACCCACCCTTTCTCTCGCTCGCTCCTCTGTATCGCTCTCTCGCTCGCTCCTCTGCATCTCTCTCACTGTATGATTAGAAGTCACTGGGCAGTCAGTTGTTTGCACTCTCCACGTCAGATCCGTAAAGCAGCACAGCACGGCGTGTGTTCCATCCTGAGAGGCAGCGACGTTCTGTTTACAGAGAACGCTCCGTCCCACCACCCTGCAGCCTCAACCACAGCCAAGTTCTGCATCAGAGAAATTGAACAGGCAGGAGGTACAGTTCGCGAACTTGACCCCTTAGCTTTAGGAAGTGTTTGTCTCAATGCCCACACTTTATATGTACCTCTTGTTTCAACTCCTCGCTTGTACAACCCGTTTTCAGGAAGGTTCAGAACTAAGCAAGAGGACTCATACACCCTAACCCTTCATATTTCTCTGGGTTTGGTTTTTCAGGAGGCAAGGAGGATGTCACCACACTGCACGTCCTGGGCCTCCTGAAGGACCTCATGGTCACCTTCCCTCTCTGTGCAGTCAAGTCCTGCTGTGAGACCCTGCTCCGGGTCATGACCCTGAGCCACGTGGTGAGAACAAACACACGCACTCCCTTTTTCTGAATGCTTTTCTTTCTGTCGCATGCCAGTCGTGCCTAAGGCTGTGTGGCCGGGTCATGGATTTGATGTAATGTACAGGTCAGGTGCTCTGACTGCCAGTCCATCTGCTGCCTGAAACACATGCTAGTCTGTCCTCCTGTGACTCCCTCTCTAGTTGGTGACGGCATGTGCCATGCAGGCCTTCCATAAGCTGTTCAGTGGGAAACCCAACCCTGCCACCCTGTCAGCGGAACTCAGCGCTCAGATCGTCACAGTAAGACTGCACACACACACACACGCGTACACGCATGTGCACGGCACACTTCCCACTTGTTCGAAAAAAAACCTGACCTGGGTGGAAATTGGTTTAATGCAGCGCTTCTGTTTCTGTCTTCAGGCCCTCTATGACTATCTGCCCAGTGAGAATGACCTGCAGCCCCTGCTAGCCTGGCTGGCTGTCATGGAGAAAGCCCACGTCTACCTGGCCAGGTGGGGTACAGCCATAGAGAGTAGAGGTCCATCCGTAGTGGATTCTTAAGGCCGATATAATAGCGATAGTTTGGAGCAGGAAAAAGACGATAGCTGATACCACCCCCACACTGTCGGAAATGAACAATCTTTCACTTTATTAGACACAGGATAACTGTTGAACTGAAGTCAAATTAAATACTTAATTTGACTAAGGTAACTTCTGTCAGGAAAAATAAACAGCAAACTGACTGTTTGGGTGAAGGGTGAAATTGAGATGGCCTCTGGCGTTACAGTTGCTCTCGGATGACGTGTCAAGACAGAGTTTATGGTTCCAGCTTTACCATGGCAACGATGCTGAGTTATTCTCTCTGGCTGGCTTTTGTCTCCTCAGTGTTCAGTCACCTCTGAGTCTAGGCCATCTCCCTCGCCTCTTCGCCACAGCCATTTCCTGCCTCCTGTCACCTCATCCACAGGTCGTTTCTGCTGCCACCAACACGCTCAAGGTAACACGCTCTCAAGCTCACTGCTTTGCATACATCCGGTCTGTCATGTGGTGCTAACTCTTCACGTGCGGTAGACTCTGCTCGCGGAGTGCGTGGCTCCTCACATGGAGGCTATCGGCACCGTCGGCCCCAACGCGTCCTCTGGAAACCCTGCCTACGTCTGCAAAGTGTTTCGGTGAGGGCAGACACTCGCCTGCAAGCAGCACTCAATTTATATAGAAATCTGTGTTTCTCTCACGGATTCTTTCTCTCAATTGTGAAGGCATATTTTGGAGTTTGCGATGTTTACTATGTCTGACCTCCAATGTTGTCTCTTGTGATAGTATGGTTGAGGAGGGTCTGTCCTATCGCTTCCACGCCTCCTGGCCGTTTGTTCTGCAGTTGCTGGGCTGCTTCTACAAAGCGGCAGGGAAATACGCCCATCCCGTTATGACCAAGGTAACACACTGCCTGACAGGAACATGTACTCCGTGCCTAAACCTGGTTATTTGCCTACATACTAACACAGCCTATGCTCTCCTGTTGTCACCGCCATCATTAATACAGGAAAAGTGTGATGATTTAGTTGGTTGATGTTTCCGGATTTGTGTTATTGTGCCCCTAAAACTGGTTCCAGACTGCTTTTTTTTCACCCCACAAAATAACAGCCCCCAATACATTCTAAAAAACAAACGAGAATGCTTTTTAATGTTTCCCAAAACAAATAAAAGCCTTTGGCTTGCAGGGACCAGTAAGGAAGGTGAAGAGGTCAGCTCCACGGTCATCGCCTTGTGTCACATAGAGTCGATGCGCTTACTGACCGCGGTGGTTTAACTTGTCGACTCAATAGTAGCATGTCTGATTTTCTCCCAGTCTCTCCAGGCCTTAGCCGACCTGCGCTCCACCCCTCGGTTCCCCTTCTGTGGGGAGCTGGACCTAGCCGTTGGCGGTGCCGTGGAAAGCATGGGACCTGAGGTGGTGCTGGCCGCGGTGCCACTCAACATCACTGGACAGGAGTACGTCTGCTACGGCTGTTATTGCTGACCTGTTACAGAGTTATTACTGATCATTTGTACATTAAAACGTGTCACTGGTACATTAAAACGTATCACTGGTACATTAAAACGTATATTTTGAAATCAGTTTAATTGTTGTGTGATGTTTTGACAGGGACGATATGGAGTTTCCTCGTAGTTGGTTGATCCCTGTCATACGTGATCATGTTAAAAACACAAACCTGGCTTACTTCACGTCACACCTCCTACCGCTCGCTGTCACACTCAGAGAAAGAGGTAAGTGTGTGTGTAGTGTTGATTCTGTGTGTGTGTGTGTGTTGCGTAAAGCCTTTTTGGCTTAAAGGGGTCTCATTCATGTAATGTAAGGTATGTCCAAATCAATTTCCGGTCAAGGGAGGTAGTCTCTATGTAGTTTCCATCTAATTGTGGACACAAAATTTCATACTTAAACAAGGATTGACTCAGCTCCGGGGCCAAATTCGGGGTGGGTGCGTGTGTGTGAGTTTAGAGCAATCACAAACCTCTAACTATATTTTTTTGTGTATGTTTATAATGGAAATATGTTTTCTGTGTTCTATATTATAGCTGAGGAGCTGGAAAAGGCTGGCCAGAAGTTGGAGGCTAAAGTTTACAAGACCTTACAGTTACAGGTAAGGATCTCATTAGATTAGATGTCCCATCCAAATTGGTCTGCATTATTCTTAGGTGTTGTCTGTCCTCAAATGCCTGTCAAGCTGGAAAATCCTCTCAACTGTATTAATGGTATGAAAGAAATGTACCGCATCCTAATGATTTCCCCATGTTTCTAGTATAGACACACCTCAGATTCTCTGTGCTCAAACCGTGTGATGTAGACATGTGGAAGTAAGGCTACAGTAGTAGAGTATAACGAAACATATTTAATATGCTCTGCCGTCTCCCACTGTGTTTCTGTCACCATGACGTGTTGAACTTCTCCCTCTGGCCTGTCATGTTTTCCCTCTGACCATTATCCCTTCCGTTTCTGGGTGGCACTTACTGGCTTTGCATGTGCTTCTGTTCTCCGTCAGATCTGGACCATGCTGCCAGGGTTCTGTCTGGGTCCGCTGGACCTGCTGGTGTCGTTTAAAGGAATAGCAAGGGCACTGGGAATGGCCATAAATGAACGGCCAGACCTTAGACTGACCATCTGCCAGGCCATACGCACTGTAATCACCAAGGGCTGCAACACAGGTACGTACGTGCGCGCGCACGCACACACACTCTCTGAACGGTTACTTAGGTTGATCACCAATTTCTAACCTTCGTTCTCTCTCAATCTCCCCTAGATGAAGAGAAAGCAGAGGTAGGCCGTTTCGCCAAGAACTTCCTGCCCATCCTCTTCAATGTGTACAGTCAGCAACCTGCTCCTGGAGACAGCGCTCCCTACAGGATGGCCGTCTTAGACACCATTAAAGTCTACCTGACTGTGACAGACCAACAGGTATACGCCGGGGCTCCTCAGAGAGCACGCTGTTTCCAGAGGCATGCTCATTACGACAAAAAATTGTCCGGGCAAAATATGTTGTGGTCCCTGAATTTTCTTAATTGTGTACTTTTTGTCGTCTCCGGTTGCAGGATATAGGAATAATTGACACTGCTATACCTAGTTTTTCTGCGATATATATTGTGATATGAAAAAAAAGAGGATGTCTTCACCTGACAGTCAGTATCCTTCATTCTTCCCCCGCCCCATCCTCTACAATTAAAATGTATCAAACTAGGGACAATGTTATATTTCAGAGCAGGTTTCTAGGTAATAATATGTAACAGTAATTGTATAGCAATAGCAACGGTAGTTAAATAGAATGCACAATTGTGCCTAACTTACCAACTGCAAGATCCAGTCTGTGGGCAAAGCACTGCAATCTGGTCCACTTTTTCAGGGCGGCAGCCTTCACCATGTTTTTGGCATTGTCTTCTTATACAGACTAGGGAGGGCAGTGCAGCAACCGCTTACAATACGACCGCTGGCAACACCCAGCCTTTCCGAGTACGACCAGGACCAAAGACATATGATACAAATAACCAACATGTACATATCACTTATAGGCCACGTATTCTGAGAGGAAAGTAGGAACCAAAAACAGTGCCTCTGCTCAAGTGTACCATCAGACTTATGTAGTGCTCCATTGTCCGGCTGGAACACAAGTCTGTTGTTGTGAAACATTCCACTTGTGACAGCTCTGTTTCAACTTGTGTCTTGCATTTCTCCTACAGCTCTGGGATGGCAACTTGAGAATAATTGTTGCGTGATGACATTACATACCGTTTATCAAGCAAACGGATCATGTTTTTTTGCTAATTGTGTTAATTGGTACCATTTCTTTGGCAATGTGAAATCCAATTGAATTTGGGATTTTTCTGTGCCGTCTGGAACTTTTCTCATATGGTATTTTTGCTTCGGGCGGCATTTGCTCTCGTCATATGAAGATTCGTGGTGCCGCCTTAAATGATCATACAAACTGGTCGTGTTGCCATTCTGGACAAAGTGCCTGTTTTTGGTCAACATCATACTGTCAGGAGCCCAAATATTTCCATATAATTGAAGATGCATTTCTTTTTGCAACAAAATTCTTCATTTCTGCCTTTTTTGCAGTTTCTCACTCACCATTTGGTCACATGCAAGCAGAGCCTGCATGTCAACCACGCGCAGCACTGAACTATTATTATAATTAGCTGTGTATCCAATAACCCATTAATTGGAGTCACTTACGTTAAATCAGACAGATATGATGCTAGTTTTCCATTTTTGTGGACTGATACGTCCCTTACTAAATCAGACGTTCTGGGATGTGACTATTGCGGATGCGTACATCGTAATGTCGATGCTGAAACGATATATTGTGCAGCCCTAGTCTCCAGTCATTTCCACTACACCCCTTCATTTAGTCACTGTTCAGCTGCCTTATCAACCTTTAACGAAAGTCTCTCCCGATGGCTTCACTTTGTAAACCCCTCTCTCATCAGATGATATGTACCTTGCTGTCCAAAGCTACAGAGAGACTCCGTAGCCCGGACTGTACGGAGTTCATACGGTAGGAGTTTGCTTATTTTTCTTGGTGCAGTTTTGTCGTTGCGTTTCAATGCCAATTACACACTTGTACGAAGCCAACACTTTCTTGTTCTTACATTGCATAAAAAATTCTGCCCCCCAGTATGGCCGTCATGGACCTGGTGGTTGCCATGGCACCCTGTGTCGATGAGGTCACCATGAGTCAGACCTTTGAGATGATAAAACCATACCTTGAGGTAAGGCAACACTTGACGTTTCGACCGCATAACGTTATGGAGGTCATTTCCAAAACTATGCATAATATCTTTCAAATAGAACAGAATGCCGTTTGGGGCTCATATTTTTCCATATCTGTGTCTGTGTGTAGATGAAAGACCCACACATGCAGAAGAAGGCCTATCGCGTGTTGGAGGAGATGTGTGGAGGGGAGAGAGAGGAGTGCACCGCGTTTATTCTATCTCACCTTGAGACGCTCAAACACGTCCTCCTGGGGACACTGAAGAACGCGTCCTCTCCCGCCAAGAGGGTACGGTGTGCCTGACATAGCCGACCTTACCCGCAGAGCGCTCGACTGCGTCGTCTGACTTCTGTTCTTTCATCCCCCTCTCAGCCCAGACTAAAGTGCCTAATCCACATTGTGAAGCAGCTGAGCGAAGAACACAAAGACTTCATCACGGCTCTGCTACCAGAGGTGCTCCTTCCCTCAATCTCAGTCACTTTCTTATTCAATCGCACGTATTCCTCCTTTTCACTCCCTCTTTCGGTATCCATCAATGTCCCACTTGTCTCGTTCTCTGCCCCCAGGTGATCATATGTACCAAGGAGGTGTCGGTCGGTGCTCGTAAGAGTGCCTACACTCTTCTGGTGGAGATGGGCAGTGCCTTCGTCAGGTTCTACGGCGATGCCAATGGTAAGGGTGGTTATGCCGTTGGTTTTGGGCGAAGCTCACCCATCCCACATCCCGAAGACTGACCTCCGTTCCTCCTGTCTGTGTCTCCCTGTAGAAGCCCTGGAGAAGTTCCTCTTACTGGTGTACGTTGGGCTGACCGGTTCGGTCACCATGATCACCTGCACCGTCCTGGCCCTCACCCGGCTAGTCTTTGAGTACAAAGGTAGAGCACGCTTCTTTTCAATATATTTTAGTCTGTTAGCAGATGCTCAGTCTGAATAGTTAGAATCAGAAGAAGCGAGGGTTTAAATGAATGCATTGATTGAGTTGATTTTGCACGTGTTTCTGATTATACTATATTACGGAGACAAAATATGTCTTCAAACTGTGGTAGGTTCAGAAAAAGGTGAGACATTGGGATATTTTTCCTCCCTATTGTTTAGGCTTAGGATTAGTTATCAGTAGGATTGTTTTTACTGGTGTCCCGGTTTTACATAGCTAAGTTTTCGTGTGTGCTTCCATGTTAGACTCTATAGACATGGGGACGATGGAGCAGCTGCTTCACAACGTGTGTCTGCTGCTGATGTCTCGGACCAGGGAGATTGTCAAAGCAGCGCTCAGCTTCGTCAAGGTCATCATTTTCGTCATGGACCCCAAGACACTGGCTGGACACATCACAGTTGTGGTAGGCGTTCTGGGTTCGCCCTGTTTGTGTTGGCTGTCTGTCTGTGACAGTAGAAAGTATCCAGGTCTGTGCTGAAGTTAGTTTGCAACACAAGGTTGTGTGGGCTCTTATTGTTGCTCACACCGTCTTTCAGATGGAAGGGATCGGGAACATCAAGGAGGACGTTCGAAGACACTTCAGGACAAAACTGAAGAACATTTTCACCAAGTTAATCAGGAAGTTTGGGTATGTTATTGCTCCATATTTGCCTGTTTCACACTGACTTCTAACAGTCTTTGCTAGATCCTCTGAATGATGTGGATTTGGGTTGGGTAACGTGTTCAAGCAGTTTATGTTGACGTTTAGCAATATACACCTAGAAGTAATAGCCAGTAAAATACCTGAAAATTGTATTGTGACATCCTGTAGATTTGAAAGACTTACTAAGTATTCAATTTCTGCTTGTGTGTCGCTGTGTGTAGCTTTGAGTTGGTGAAAAGCATGCTGCCTGCAGAGCATCATAAGGTGTTGGGAAACATACGTAAGGCAGAGGCCAGAACAAAGAGGTCAAAACTGGCCAGTGAAGATCACGATGACTCAGACAGTGACGACGAGAAACCCAGGGGCAGGAGCGCGAGGTACACACACACCGTGCTGCCCTCTAAACTCTACAACCAATAGTGATTTGAACATGTGATTTGTGACTGTTTTCTCTATCCATCCCTTCTACCTTGTTCTCTCAGTATTGAGGAGATCTTGGCAGAGTCAGACTCTGACATGTCAGATGATGAAAGGCCCAAGGGAGCCAAGACCCAGAATAAACCTGCCCGGCAGAAGGGGCAGGCCTGGCTGAAGGAGGGACACGGAGACGAACCACTCAACTTCCTGGACCCCACTGTCTCACAGAGGGTCTTGGGTAATGGAGTTTCTACTCTCAACCTTTTCAAGTGTTGAAACTTTGGCTTTCTTTCATTTCAGGGAGTTTTTCCCCTTCCCATCTGCAATTATTCAGGTCAATAGGGATGTATTTTAGAGCTGTTGCTGATTTATCTTTTCAGCTAACTCCAAAAAATATGTCATTGAGGGAAGGACGAGTCACACAAGCAGTGGTCATAAGCCATTGATTCTGTTGGGCTAGGCAATGAAAACCCATGAGCCAGTAGTTAAATGGTGTGCGTGTGTGTGTTTTAGCCACCAACCCGGATGTAAAGAAGCGGTCGAAGGTTCAACACGGCTTCAAGGTCACGTCAGACGGAAGACTGATCATCAAAGAGGAGGATGACGAGGGAGAACAGGCCAAAGGTAGTTTTTTGTTCTGAAAAACTGTCCTGATTTTATGTCACTTTATAATAGTTGTATTGTATTCACGACCTGATTCCTCCAGTTCTTGTCTCTTTTTGTGCTTCAGGCACGGCTACAGTAAAACAAAAATGCTAATGGGAAAAGGGATTTATTAACACGTTTTTGTGATAATTTTCATTCTGTAATAGCGTCTTTTCTTGTCCTCCTTCAGATGAAGATGGAGAGATGAAAGACATCCTCGAGGAGGCCGGAGTCAAGAGCGTGAGTATCCATCAGCGCTGCGTAGCGATGGTCCACGTTACCATGGGAACTGTGGTCACCGTGGCAGTTTCTCTTCCTAGGCGTGGTACAGCACCTCCCCCCTGTCACGAAATAGTCCGCAGGATGCTCCTTCTCATGCTGTGGCATTGGGACAAAGGGCATAAACCCTTCTGTAACGTCATTGTTTTGAAATCACCCATTAAGACCAGAACCATAATTTCCTCTCGAGATCAATGTATGACTGAGGGAAGTTAAGTTCCAACTTACGTGGTTACCGGCACACAAATCTAAAACTCCCCACCGTCTCTCAGGTAAAAACCAAGAAGAGGAATCTCCAGGGCGCTCACTACGACGATGATATGGAGATTGAACCCCAGCAGAAATATAGAGGTCGGTCTGTCTGTATGCCGGTGTCCTAGTCCCGTCTGTCTCTGTCAGTCCTGTCTTGTGTACGTTTGGTATATTGATGCGTGTTTCTCCAATTCAGCTGGAGGCTCAGGGATTCACAGACCCCTGGGAGGAGGCAGAGACCTGGGGGGAGATTACATGGCCAAGGTAACGCGCGTCTGGCTTGACGTCCGATTGGGTTGAGTTGTAGGGATGTGCCGAGTACTCAAGCAAAACATGCGCTGCAAAGGATACCGAGAACCTTCAGCAAACTGTCGTTTGTACCGGCCACAATGTGGTTTACAAGAAGCACTGTTCAATATGACAACGTGACACAAAAGGCTTTGTCTGCAATAAATGATGGCAGCAATAGCAAGCCATTTATTTGTTGGGTTATTATATTTAGTTTATCATTTAAAGACTATCTGGATCATTTGTTTACCTTGAGTAATTTGTGATTGCATGAAACAACAGCAATAGTGCACCAGTGCCCACTTGAGTTACAGCTTTACCGTTCCTAGGGGATATTTAAGTTGAGCATTCTCGTCTAAATACATTGTTTCTATGGATTGCCTTAACGGGTCACTAGAGCCCGTATATTAAGCCCACTAAAATCAAAGTTGAGATATTTCTAGTTCATAGTGTAAATTTTTTCTGAACAAAATTGTTATGAAATGCAGGATAAATGAGTAATTTTTGGCAGCTCTTCTCCGTTGAGCCGTAGGTAAATCCTGTGTTTGATCTCTCCAGAAAGGTAAAGGAGATGTGAAGAGGAAAGGAAAGGTGGATCCCTATGCTTACATCCCTCTGAAGAAAGCCCAGCTCAACCGCAGGTAGGAACGTGCAAATTAAACAAGTCGTAAGCAAAGAAACGATGGCTGTCTTGTTTATGTTGGCCCCGTTTTTCCTGTTTGTGTGTATGCAGGAAGAAAGCAAAGATGCAGGGCCAGTTTAAGGGAATGGTGAGAGGTGCCCAGAAGGGGGCACTGTCTGGAAAGAAGATGCAGAGGAACAAGTGGAAAACCTGAAAAGGTTCCATACTGTTTAAAGTCTGTTTGTGTCTTTCCCGTCTGCCTGATTGTTCACAAGGGTTTTTGAATGGATTTGGATTGAAAGCAGATTGTTTCAGTTTGAGAATTTACCATGCATTGTTCCGACAACCCCCCACGGAACTGGCAGTTCTTGATAGTCAACAAGAACCAGCGTGAGAGGAGGACTTGAGGGCTTCAAATAGATGGTGACCTTCCCCCTTGACCTTTCACTCAATCAGACATAATGGGCACAAACTAGTCCAGTCCATCAGTTGCAACCAGTCACTGGCTCTCCAAGTATGTACAGATGGATTTACATCTGTTGATAATGTATTTATGTACCCAGCTTCAAACGACAGAAATAACATTTTGACTATATTAAGGAGAAGAATGCCTGTTATTGATCTGTTTGATCGCTAGATGGCGCTATAGATCGCGTTTGAATGTGCAATACGAGCCATTGGCTGAATTTCCTGTATTCAATAATGTGGATCGTATGTATTAAACAGTTGAATAGACATCTGTCACGTGGTTTTCTTTCACTCATGTTATGATAGTGACGGAAACATGCCCACTACTGTTTAGTTCCTAATCCTAACCACAGACACACCCATTTGGCACTTGTTGATTTGACACTCACTGGCAATATGGCATCTTCTGTGTAACATACACTCGTCCCATTCCTTCAGACCTGGAAGGGAGAGTAATGACTTGGATGTAGGCTGAGGGGATCACTGGGTGGCTGTGAACGGTGATAGAATGAAGTAGTGTGTCTTCTGTTGGGAGTTGATTTCCTAGCTCACAACATACAGACGTGTGTGCGTGCGTGCGTGCGTGCGTGCGTGCGTGCAACAGAGAGGCTCCATTCAGGAGAACACAGTACAACACTCCTACTGTTCTCTATTGCTGACTGACGCATAAAGATTAGTAGAGGCATCTTGTGGCCAAATGGCTGTTTTAGCATGTACATCGTGTGAACTGGAGACAGTATCTAAAATGGCTGACCTCCGTTTTAACATGATCTACTCATGTTCACGTGCGCCTTTTTGTGGTGACTGCCTGCTGTTTTATTGAGCTGATATTGAAATGGCACCAGCTCTTATTGCAATCAGGGCCAATAGCTAAATATAATTCTATAACATGAAGTAGAAAACTGCCACAGGGCCACCGGTTTCAATTTTCAAAACTTAAAATACACGTTGTTTTAATGTTTAATTGCTTCATTTGCGCAGTCTTTTTTCATACTAAGATGTTATGATTAAATGTTGTTGATTCTACTCATTTTTCCTATTTGATGCATGTTGCTCTTTAATCATCTTCACCTGTGAGTGATGGAAAGTTGTCCTAGAGGACAATGTCAGAATTCTATGGATATTTTTCAAGCCAATAGCTAGTATATCATTTTTTATTATTGCACTTCAGTATCAAAGTGTTCTTCCATAGAAAATTGTCACCCTGGGACATTCTTCATTGGCTGATCCTTCCTGATTGCCTGGTTGCATCATTAGTAAACAAGGAGTGAATTATCCATGTCATAACTAGAATTGACAACCTGAAATGGAGGTTGCTTCAATAATGTCATCCATGCGCTGAGGGACACCATAATAGGAAGTTTGGAGGATGCATTCTTTATCCATCTATGTGGACTAAGTCCAAATGACAACTGGCAAAAGGACGTCCTGTCTGGTCATTTGCTCATCATTTTCCTTCCTCTCTACTTCCTCTTGTTCCCGTCTTACTAATATTGGCACCCAAACGCAAATATATCTGCTTTGAAACCATGAGCAAAGGTTAGCATGTTGAGTGCAATATTGATCAACCTCATTGCTAGATGGATTTCTTCTCTTGTGGTCAGCAAGTGATTTTGTTTAGTTGAAATATGTCAGAAAATTGTCACTATAGTCTCTAAGGGGCCAGGAGGAATTAAGTTTTGTACAGACCAGGATAGTGTGAAGTAAATGCTAGGCAGATGTTTTTGCCCTTGTGTAATGGATTCTGTTAATGGCAACAATGCATATGTCTACCAGACTGTGAGAATGAAGGTGATTTAAAAAAAGCTTAATAAAATATAGCCTTTTTTATGTATTTGAAAGCACTGAGTCTAATTATAATCTTCATCTAATAATCTATCAAGACCTGTATTTCCAATATAATGCCAAACAGCCTTCCGCGGCCGAGCCGAATGTGCAATCTGTTTAATTAAAGCACATTTATAGAAGAGATAAACTTGACATGTTTTATTATCCTGAAAGAAACATAATCAATAAACATGTCTTTATGTTCTGCATTATGTAACTTTTATTTTTCCTAAGTCATTTTGAAAAAACGTTATGGTGGTTTTGCTGTTTGATTAGTGTCTGGTCAATGTGAATAAGTCACTTGCCAAAGGCTGCTTTATATGAAGATATTAACTAAAGAAATGCGCACTAAAGATATTTTTATAAGGAAAAAAGGGGTAATTTATTTTATTCAAAATTCTGTACACAGAATAACAGTTGTTAATGTCAATAATAATTAAAAAAAAATGCTTAATTCAGTAGACCAGTTTTGTCATTGTTAATGACACATGGTCTCCAGTGAAGAAACTTAAGCCTGACTTACAAAGAGAATTACCTTTTTCTCCCCCTTGTTTCATTCAGTTTTATGAGTATAAAGATGATTCTGCTTCAAAAGCTACTTTGAACTCCTTACGAGAGACCCCAACCACGAACAGAAACCTAAATTGCATACTAATGCAGGCCTTGTTTAATTTGCCCAAAGAACTGAAACCAAATCTAATGTACTGTTCATAGCTTACAGAAATTTTATTACCAGTAATCAAAAAGACAGACCCCTTTGGAAATAAAATGTAACAAGATAGATTTACATATGTAATGTTATAAGCAGATTTAAGCCCCCAGTCAAAAATAAGTTAAACTGCCCCGCAGTGACTGATTTAAAAAAGAAAGGTTTGAATTGGTTCTAGAATTAGAAGCTACTTTGGTTCAATAGACATTAAGGATAAGTGGTTAACTGATCTCACTAGGATATGCAATCATAACTTCTTCCTTTGGCAACTTATTTTATCAAACCTGTCACAGACCTTCTACAGTGATTCTCTTTTCTGTTATCATCCAATGAAACACAATTCTGTGCAAACTCAGACAGACAATCAGCTGATAAAAAACACAGCTCAAAATCACAACTTCCCTCACCAGGATAATGAAATTCAATGGTGGGTCCCGATAATTTTGGTTGGCCAGACAACGGCATTCATTTGAATATATCTAGGTTCATTATCATTTCTACGTACTTTTTGTTTGGTTTCAGATGTTCAAGTGTGGCATGAGGTGTTCTTTTCCACCCCTAAGCATTTTCTCAAAATTGATCCGACCCTAGATTGCCCACCACTGGATTACTTACCATTCTCACTCTTATGGACGCATTTAATTTCTTCCGATAGCAACAACTTTATTCATTTCTAAAATACTCCTCAGACCATGCGTTCTCTTTTCTGTAATGTTCCAATAACACACTAAGATTCCAGGCAACTAACTGATAAAAATAATCACTACTTCCTGCTTTCCACCTATAACTGTACATGAGCCCATTAATGTTGTTCATGCAGACTGAAATCACTAAAATGAAATAAGTGAGTAAGGCTAAATTCAATCAACCTGCCTTGCAATATTCAAGCAGTAGCTTCCAATTCCAAGGTCAAATGAACAGACTGGTGTGAGGTAATGTATATAAACCCACACTACCAGGTCTCCTACCAGTAATACTTTCACCTTTCAGAATTAGAAGTGTGTGAACATGTGATAAATACTGTAAAATAAACATACTGTGTAAACATTGCTATGCCAGATCTGAATGAATCACCGCAAAAATCTCGGCACCCAAGGCAGCGCTTCTTGCTAGACAAGAACTACATTTCACTTTCAAAAGAGAATTACGATTCAATACGGTTACAGTTGAATTTCGGTTCAAAAGGCAAGACAATTTTGAGGCAACAGAATTTGTCTGCACCCGCTAAAGACCGGAGCCATTTACTGTGAACTCAGTAGTTGATTTGGTATTCACCACAAAAAATTTGCTGTCCAGCAACAAATATCGGAGGTCAAAGTTAAGGCTGTTGTAGTAGGTGCTGTTCTTGTCCTTAGATCCGAGGTGGAGGTTGTAGTAGGTGTTGGTCTTGTCCTTAAGGCTTAGGTGGAGGTTGTAGTAGGTGTTGGTCTTGTCCTTAAGGCTTAGGTGGAGGTTGTAGTAGGTGTTGGTCTTGTCCTTAAGGCTTAGGTGGAGGTTGTAGTAGGTGTTGGTCTTGTCCTTAAGGCTTAGGTGGAGGTTGTAGTAGGTGTTGGTCTTGTCC
>JACXGJ010010668.1:0-21405 GCA_016801105.1 Esox niger
GTCTCTCCCTGACAATAGCCTGTCTAACTGTAGTCTCTCTCTAACCGTAGTCTCTCCCTAACCGTAGTCTCTCTCTAACCGTAGTCTCTCTCTAACCGTAGTCTCTCCCTGACAATAGCCTGTCTAACTGTAGTCTCTCTCTAACCGTAGTCTCTCTCTGACAATAACCTGTCTAACCGTAGTCTCTCTAACCGTAGTCTCTCCCTGACAATAGCCTGTCTGACCATAGTCTCTCTCTGACCATAGCCTGTCTAACCATAGCCACTCTGTAACAATAGTCTCTCTGACCATAGTCAGTCTCTGTCCGTAGTCAGTCTCTGTCCGTAGTCAGTCTCTGTCCGTAGTCACTCTGTCCGTAGTCAGTCTCTGACCGTAGCCTCTCTGACCGTAGCCTCTGACCGTAATTTCTCTGACCGTAGTCTGTCTCTCTGAGCATAGTCTCCCTCTGACACAGGGACACATGGGAGGGCTGAGGCTGAGAGCAGGTGTCTAGTTACAGTGTAGGAGCTGGTATTTCATCACACATCCAGCTAGTATTTAAATAACCCAGGTCTCTAGCAGGACCTCAGTGCGGTTGCAGCCCGGTTACCTTGGCAGTTCCCTCCTGTAATTTGATTTGTGTCAGAACAGTCTGGGCCTGTCAGGCAGTTTACTTTGTTATCGTTTAAAAATGAATAAATGAATGAGGACATTCAAGCAAAGCAAATCTGTCTGGAAATGGGGGAGCGGGGGGCGGGGCTCTGCCATCCATTTGAAGGACACTTTTGCCCTTGAAGTGCATCCAGCTTGTGTCCTGAATGGCACCATGTCATCTAAGTGCACTCGTTTTGACCAGAGGTTGACTTTTGCCCAAATGGGTTTGGCCAAATGTGGTGCACTTAATCAGGAATAGAGTGCCATTTTGGACGCATCCTTTTTGATGCCAGACAGCTTCTCTGTGGACAGATATTGCATATTTTTGCATTTCTGGCTGAGGTTTATTTTGTAAAGATCTCCTGTGGTCAATTAATAATCACCCAGTCATTCCAATCTTTTAATGCATTAATATTTTTTCAGGGGTGGGATCAATAATTATGTCTCGGTTTAAGAGTTTTGAGTATTTGCATTCTGTAACATCTCAAAAAAATATGTATCCGAATATACTTTAATTTCAGATGCAGACAGTGAGATAGAGACAGACAGAGAGAGAGAGAGAAATTGCTTTGGCAACGTTAACAAATTATTCCTGTGCCAATAAAGCCTTTTAAATTGAAAAAGGAAAATACATTTATAGAGGTAGACAGAAAGAAAGTCAGACCGATATAGACAGGAAGTGAAACAGAGAAAGACAGATTTATAGAGAAATATAGACAGAGAGAATAACCGAGAAAGACAGGTGGATAGATGGTGAGAAACAAAGAGATAAAGAGAAAGAGTGAGGGGCAAGATGACTGTGATTATAAGCTAATTCTTTATTTGAATGTTCTATTTATTTTATTAACACACTTGGTCCATTACAGTGGATATCAGTCTGCACACTTATTGAAAATGCAGCTTTTGTTGATTGAATTATGGCCGTAATCAAGATAAATTATGTCAAACTTTGATTTGCCTATATTGTAACCAACATTTATGTCAAAATGTATGGATATTGTCTCTGAAAAATAACAAAAAAAGTGAATGTGACCAGCCTTTATTAATGGAATCGTGTTGTAATTTAGTTATCCAATTACATTCCAAAAAATACAAGAAGGTGTGTGACAGATACTGAAGTGATTCTTATTAGCCCTCATTAAATCAACTATTCTCAGATTCCTTGATTGCTTACATGAAGACAACCGTGTAGAGTGGAGATAGTCAAGACAACCGTGTAGGGTGGAGATAGTCAAGACAACCGTGTAGGGTGGAGATAGTCAAGACAACCGTGTAGGGTGGAGATAGTCAAGACAACCGTGTAGGGTGGAGATAGTCAAGACAACCGTGTAGGGTGGAGATAGTCAAGACAACCGTGTAGGGTGGAGATAGTCAGGTAGCTAACAAAGGTTATCGCAACTGTCATGTCTGATGTTATCACATTCTGCCATGTAGCCTCTATGTGATGTGATGTGTCTTTGTGTGTGTAGTTTCCAGGAAAGAGGCTCACCAGAAAATTTGGTAGAGGTTCTGACAAAATACATTTGGTAGAGGTTCTGACTATATACGTTTGGTAGAGGTTCTGACTATATACGTTTGGTAGAGGTTCTGACAAAATACATTTGGTAGAGGTTCTGACTATATACGTTTGGTAGAGGTTCTGACAAAATACATTTGGTAGAGGTTCTGACTATATACGTTTGGTAGAGGTTCTGACAAAATACATTTGGTAGAGGTTCTGACTATATACGTTTGGTAGAGGTTCTGACTATATACGTTTGGTAGAGGTTCTGACTATATACATTTGGTAGAGGTATAGGCTAATCACATTTAGAATACAACAAAGGAAAACCGCACAGTGATTCAGCTCAAAGTAAATTATGAGGTAAAACACCAGGATTCAGCATCAACATGCATTCCTCCGATTGTACCTGTTTCTTTACCTTCCCAGTATTACCATTCACCCTAACCTCCTGAACGTAGTCATGACTTGGATTTTTGGCTTATGGATTAGGTTGGTTTATGTATTAAAGTTAGTGTTAAGTTTAGGCTTAACAGATGTTAAGATGAAGGACTAGGTAAAGTTTAGGGTTAGGTTTAGGTTTATAGGTTCAGGAAAATATTAATTTTTGAGGGAACCAAAGGTTTGTGCGTGCGTGCGTGTGTGTCTGCCCGTGCATGCGTGTTTGTGTATTTTTGTGTTTCCATAGCTTTTATAAGGAATAAGTATCCTGCCTCATCAATCTGAATAGGACTTGAAATGTCTTTTGAAAGTTTTATTTTTCTGCTACAATGTGAGGCATTCAATGAGACCCAAATGACACCTTTATCCCAATATAGACCACTTCTTTCATCCAGAGTCTTATGTACCCTGTTCTAAAGTAGAGCACTATGTAATGTGCTATTTTTTCAGTGTAGCTTGAGAGCTTCTTAGTTCATTCATTATTCAGATGTGTTGGCAAATGGCTGTGCCCCTGGTAGAGTTCAAATTGGTTCTTCAGGTTCAATCCATGTCAACAAGGTTGCAATGTTGTACATTTTACAAGACTTGTTAAAGACTAGCTCTTTTTATGGAGTAGAATCATGCGCCACACTTTGAAAAATCTTTTGACAGGGTAGCAAGATGTACAGACAGGATTGGGGTGGCTAGACAGTATATCTATACAAGATCATGATGGAAGTGTCTGATCATCCCATTTAACACAGCCTACATTTATGTAGGCTTATTACATTTTATTACTGTTTTTGGGGTTCTCGTACACTTACAATGTCATTTGGATTACCTTGGACGTTTGCTAAAATTATATTTGATTGTCATCTTTGCAATATACCTATTTTGTATGCAGATATGGTTAGCTAGAACACAAAACCAACCGCTAGCAATATTTTTTCCCAGGTATGTATGCTAAGAACACATTGTTATAGCAACAGTTAGGGTTAACCTGCTCAGGGACAGAATATGTTTTTCACCTTGGAGATAAGAAACAGCAACTTTTCATTTACGATGTTCTCGACCACCAAAATGTTTGAGATGATGACACAGTCATTATGTTAAGGACATTCATAATCGTCTGAAAAAATCTGATTATAATCCCATTGCGCGGAAAGCACTTACAAGGAGCATGCAAATTATTTTCTTTTTTGCTTGTGGTCTATTTGAGCACCGCGTGTTCTTCCACCAACTGAGAGACAGGTTGTAATTGACCGAGGTGTAAAGAGGACAATGATCCTCTTTACACCTCGCACATCTGGTTTGGGTTGGATCATTAGCCTACATGTCAGACCATTTTAAAAGGTCGAGGATTTGTAGCCTTATATCAAAGCGGGGTTGTGGAGAAAATAACAAGCTGTAGGTCCAGGGTTAGATTTTTTTTTCGTTATTTTATTTCAGGTATAACAAAAGCCGACCATTCAGCGGTACAGAAAGGGAACAAAAAATAGTTACGCAATCGTAACTGAAATGGGTTACAAATATAAAGCACAATATTCGTCCTAAATGGAAGTCTTTTCGTAACAAACTCTGCTACTATTATTGGGCATCTAACAAAAAGGGGTGGGGTTTACGGCTACCCGTGTCGGCCTACTCAGATGTTGGCAGGCATACCATTCTATGAAATCAATGTTAAGCCACGATACTTCAGGTCGTGTGTCTTTGATGTAGATTCTGGACTGTCCGAGTCCTCTTTCCCCGTGTGTTCTGCTAAGCGCTTACCTCCCTCGTTGATTGCAGACACCGGCTTAAAAATTGAAAGAAATAGACCCGGTAAACTCCCCAGGTGTTCGCTGCTGAATCCCCTCAAGGCGACTCACACGCCGGGCGGGGCTGCTGCTGCTGGGACCGGAGGCGGAATGGTCACGAGACGCTTGTGGTGTGTTTGCGCCCTACTAAAAATTTTACTTGAACATTCGCTTCTGAGAAACGCGAGTATGAATGCGCTGATCGCCAGTCGGGACCCATTAGAGAGGTGCTAATTGTTATTGCGTCAGAGCGCGAAGCCGTGTGTGTGTGTGTGTGTGTGTGTGTGTGTGGCCCTTTAGAGACCCAGTGTGAGTGTCAATATCATCATTACCTCCAGTCCCTAAATGGAAAATAAACAGAGTACAATCTCCTTCGCAATCGATCCACTTTAAATCACAGGGGATATTGTATAATGTCAACAGATTATGGATGTGATGATGGTGATCAATTTAAGTGTCCCCAGGATGTCTGTGTCAATATTTGCATAATTCTAAATTTGTCACAAAATAAGCTCCCACAGCAAACAATCTGTGGTAATTGGTTCCATGCTAGGCCTTGGCTACTGAGCCTAACAACCCTCTGTATTTTGGGGGGGATGGGAATACTGAATTATGCGTGTGTTATTTTCTGTGTTTTTGACTCAAAGAGGATTACATCTCTAAGGTTGTATCCCAAATGGCACCCTAGAGTATTCCCTATGTAGTGCAATCATTTTGACCGGAGACTAATGGGCCCTAGGGCCCTGCTCACTACTAAGGAACTAGGTTTGACATTTGGGATGCAGCCTTGCCCAGCATCCTTCTGACAGCTCAGGGCAGACTCACCGTGCAAGACATGAAAGAGGAGGGAGGCTTTAAGGCCTGAGAGAAAGCAAAGAAAAGAACCGAAAGCCTGACCGGGTAGTGCTGACCAGTTACTCTTTGGAAGTGAGAGCCAGGTATTTTTAGGTGTTCTCTTTCTCAATACGCTTGAACTTGCATAATCTACTGAAGGACTGAGGGCATTTGCAATCTATTTAGGGCTCTAGAACCTATGCAATCTTTTTAAGGCTTTCTATTATGCCTTTGAGGTTCTTGAACCTTTCTAACCCATATACTGTAGCAAAGTCTCTGCAGTTTACTGGATGTCTATCAGTTCTGCAGTGACATGCTCGGATATGCTGTTTTAAATTTTGCGTCCCTACCGGACCATTGAATGTGCATGCCAATTATTTTCACTATTGATAATTCAGCTTTTGTCGTCGAATAGTCGACCCCACCCAATTGTGCCAAATAGAGAGGTATTGAATTAATGTAAATTGTAATATTTTATGCAATAAACTCAACGTTTATTTAAAGATGTATTTAACAACCTCCGCAATGTTTTCCTATAAACAATTAGGTTTAGATATGCTCCCGGGACATTCAGACTCGGCTATGCCATAACCGCCTAATGCATAAGACTGTCAAGTCATTAGTGTTTTATAACATGTGATTTATTTCAAGTTGTTACTAGCTTTTCAATAAATTCCAATTGCAAATGAACTATAAACCTCGCAAAATAACACGCATTGTCTTACATTAATTAGCGCAGAGATATGTATGAATTGCCTTACATAACGTCTTTGTGTCAATTATAACAACCAAATACTAAATGTATTAGATCATCTAGCCAGTAATTTTTATATAATTATAAAGTTCCTTAAAACTATACTTTCCAAACGAAACTACACTTAATATAGGCCTATAGACTACCAGAGCCTATAGACTACAGTATACGTTACGGTCTATATTACATGAAACAAACCTACTGATGCGTTCCTGTTCCAGTGAATCAAAAATATCCTTGGAAGGAAGCTCTAATAGAAATACATTACATAAAATGAATGAGCAAAAAACTAACAAAATCCGTATCCATATATGCAAGATTTTAACAAAAATTTACCAAGAACCGTTAAGCAATATGTATTATTATGATAATAGGAAAAATAGCATGTCCACGTGCTCCGGCCGCAGACGAGTAGGCTTACGTATCAGGCGGTTAGCCGAGTACCGATTTATTTTTGAAACTTTCGAAAAATAGTTTAACTTGTAGATAAATGCCACCCTTGTCGAAATGTTCACCATTTTGTTTTGTTCTCCAAATTGACAACTCTGCTTCTTTGGAGGGAAATGTGGAGAAACCCATAGCGTTTATTCGGTGACTTGACTCCCGTATGACATTGATGTTGAGTAGCACCGCTGGGTTCTCCCTGGTCATTCATAGCCGTGGTTCATTCTCAATGCATGGTTGTGTGGGCTGGGTTTCTGAGAGCACACTGTCATGTCAACCAGCCTGGTTGGTGTTGAAACAGGTATGCCTGCTTTGATTTAGGTTGATGTTCCCCTTTGGCTTTTCTTTTTACAAGGCAAGCCAAATAACAACAAATTAATATTTAAAATGAAGCCTGGCAAGAGGACTTCTGATATATTCTGGTGTAGTATGTATGTATGTATGTATGTATGTATATATTTTGAAAACTGGTGTATATATATACACTACCTAAATAAGTGTGTGTGTGTGTGTGTGTGTGTGTGTGTGTGTGTATGTGTGTGTGTGTGAGTTTGTGGCAACTTAGAAATGTCTAAGTTGCCACAAACTCACAATGTAGAATTGTTTTCCATGAAATGAGTTTGAATAAGTATTAAGTATATGTACACCGATCAGCCGTTACATTATGACCACTGGCAGGTGAAGTGAATAACACTGATACACCCATCAGCCATAACATTATGACCACTGACAGGTGAAGTGAATAACACTGATACACCCATCAGCCATAACATTATGACCACTGACAGGTGAAGTGAATAACACTGATAATATTGGCACCTGTCAGTGGGTGGGATGTACTAGGCAGCAAGTAAACATTCTGTCTTCAAAGTTGATGTGCTAGAAGCAGGAAAAATGGGCGGGTGTAAGTATCTGAGCGACTTTGACAAGGGCCAAATGTAATGGCTAGACAACTGCAGCCCTTTTGGGGTGTTCCCGGTCGACAGTGGTCAGTGCCTATCAAAAGTGGTCCAAAGAAGGTAAAGCGCTATAGTAGCGATTGAAACATGTGGGGAGTCAAGGTTGGCCCGTCTGGTCCAAAATAACAGACGAGCTACTGTAGCTCAAATTGCTGAATAAGTTCATGCTGGTACTGATAGAAAGGTGTCAGAACAATCAGTGCTTTGCTGTTTATTACGTATGGGGCTGGTATGACACTTATGACCACTGCCGAAAGCGCCTACAATTGGCCCGTGAGCATCAGAACTGGACCACAGAGCAATGGAAGGTGGCCTGGTCTGATGAATCACGTTTTCTTTTGTATCACGTGGATGGCAAAGTGCGTGTGTGCCGCTTACCTGGAGAATACATGGCACCAGAATGCACTATGCAAAGTAGGCAAGCTGGTGGAAGCAGTGTGATGCTTTGGGCAATGTTCTGCTGGGAAACCTTGGGTCCTGCCATTCATGTGGATGTTAATTTGACACGTACCACCTACCTGAGCATTGTTGCAGCCCATGTGCACCCTTTCATGGCAGCTGTATTACCTGATGGCTTTGGCTTCTTTCATCAGGATAATGTACCCTGCTACAAAGCAAACCTTCTTGGTGCCAGATACCACAGCACACCTTCAGAGGTCTAGTGGAGTCCGTGCCTCGACGGGTCAGGGCTGTTTTGGCAGCAAAAGGGGGACCTACACAATATTAGGAAGGTGATCATGTTATGGCTGATCTGTGTATATTACAGGTGGAATGTAGTGATGTGCAATGAAGGAAAATGCCATTTGAACGGCAATACTAAATGTGCCATTAAGGCAAATGAGGGATAGCATGCAATTCACAAGTATTAAATATGTTACCAGTGGGATAAATGGTTGTGCGGGCATAAATGGCAATTCTAAATGGTATTCTCAATGTGCAGTCGAGGCACACTAAAGGAGTTGTTCAGGATAGACTAGAACTTTTCGTAGTTTTGCATTGGACGAACTGCATCGGAGACAAAGATATTGCTCTCGTTTTCAATTTACACAGCGTAGTTCAAATGGCGTTGTGGTTAGCAATTCAACTGTATTTGTTTTCTAAACAAATGAACCAGCCACGGAATAATTTGTGTCATTGGCTTGCCACCCGCAACATAGCAAAGTGGTTAGAGGTGCGCTCTGTTATGTTGGTGACCAAGGTTTGATATTCGCCACGGGCCAAACAACTTAGGCATTGCAGGTACTGTATAGTTATTAGCTAGCCATCTACAGTGATCTGTTTATAATTTAACATGTCGAGTGTAGTGTAGCGACCCTGTTGTACATGTTGTTGGTTTGAATGTTAACTAATGCAGGGAACTGTGGAGTTACGACTAATTGGTTTGACAATGCAAGTAAACATACACCAGATCGCTACACACGTATCACACGCACACACACCCGCTGTTTAAATAGCGTAGTGGTCAAAGACACTCAGTTACATAGTAAAATGCAGCTTGAGCAACAACATTCATCCCATCTAATGGTGGCTCGGCAGAACTAGCCTGGTATCCTTTTTTGTTAATTGAAATAATAATTATGTCCGTCAAACGTTGCTTTTTCATCAAATAATCCACCATTTGCAGCAGTTACAGCCTTGCAGTCCACTGGCATTCTAGTTGTGAATTTGTTGAGAATCTGAAGAGATTTCACCCCATGCTTCCTGAAGCTCCTCCCTGGGGTTGTATTTGCTTTGGTGGGGCACTTACATACCATACGGTCAAGCTGCTCGCACAACAGCTCAGTGGGGTTGAGATCCAGTTATTGTGCTGACCACTCCATTGTAGACAGAGTACTAGTTGACTGCTTCTTCCCTAAATAGTTCTTGCATAGTTTGAAGCTGTGCTTTTGGTCATTGTCCTGTTGTAGGAGGATAGTGTCTGCAACCAAGCACCATCCACAGGGTATGGCATGGCGTTTCAAAGTGGGCGGATTGCCTTCCTCCTTCAACGTCCCCTTTACACTGTACAAATCAACAACTTAACCGCAGCCAAAGCACCCCCAGACCATCACATTGCCTCCAACATGCTTGGAGACGTCAAGCGTTCCTCCAACATCTTTTCTTTTGGTATCATGAATGTTCTTTGTGATCCAAAAACATCAAACAAAGATTTGTCTTCCGAAACACTTTTGTCCAATCTTCCTCTGTGTAGTGTCTGTGTACCTTTGCCCATCCTAATCTTTTCTTTAAATTGGCCAGTCTGAGGTATGGCTTTTTCTTTGTAATTCTGTTTAGAAGGCCATCATCCCAGAGTCGGTTCTTCACTGTTGATGTTGAGACTGGTGTTTTGCAAGTACAATTGCATTAAGCTGCCTGTTGAGGACCTGTGAAGTGTCTATTTCTCCAACTAGAAACTATAGTATTTGTCCTCTAGCTTAGTTATGCATCAGGGGCCTCCTTCTCTTTCTGTTCTGTTTGGAGACAGTTTGCGCTGTTCTGTGAAGGGAGCAGTAAACAGCATTGTATGAGATCTTCCGTTTCTTGGTAGTTTCTCACATGCATGGAACAGCCATCATTTCTCAGAACAAGAATAGGCTGTTAAGTTTCAGAAGGAAGTTGTTTGTTTCTGGCCACTTTGTGCCTGTAATCGAAACCACCATTTCTGATGCTCCAGATACTCAACCAGTCTAAATGAGGCCAGTTTTTTTTGCTTTTTTAGTCAGCTCAACAGTTTGAGCTGTGCTAACATAATTGCAAAGTGTTTTCTGATAATCAAACTTGGACTAGAAAACACAACATGCCATTGGAAGACAGCCTGGTGGTTGCTGATAATGTGCCAGTGTACACCCTTGTAGCTATTTCATAAAAAATCTGCCCTTTCTAGCTACAATAGTCATTTCCAATATTACCAACTTCTTCACTCTATGGTTCTGATGTGTTTGATCTTATTTTAATGGACCACCATTTCCTTTTGCTTTGAAAACAAGGATTTCTAAGTGACCCCAATCTTTTGAAGAGTAGTGTACATGTACACATGTCATAGATGACAATGACACAGTGAGGAGTCTTGCTTTTCTTTTTGGCTGCTGTAAGAAGGGTCTCCATTTTGTGGACTGGTGTCAAGGGACTTGTTTCTCATAGCTCCGGTCTAGCTGATACAGAGTGCCTGGGGTCTGGGACTGTTTTAGATCAACAGAAGGCTGCTTCTTTCCTTACTGAGGCTGTTCATTTGAAAGCAGGTATAAAACATTTAATTGTGGACTCGGTTTGAGGCAAAACTGTGGGACTATTTATATTTCTAAGTTATAAATAATTAATCAAAGTCAGTTAGGAGCCTTTGTGCTGTTTCCTAATAACTGAGTATTTTTTCTGACTGTTACCGCATGCTAGTTTGTGTCACTGGCATTTACCACAGAAGAGTTTCTTGCATGATTAGTGAATGCTGGAATTTACACAGACGATAATTACTATGGTACCCATCTGCCGTGTGATATTTCCTTGTTCTGATCAAATCAGTGTGTTTGTTTTTGCCAGAAAGTTCTCCAATTTGTCTAGAAACAGATGTTCTGCTGCAACATAGTACTCCACGTTGTCTACTCGTCCTCTTAGTTCCCCTGTCACAACATGGTGGAGCCTCTGCCACCTTTCTTCCTACTTCCTTCTTTCTGTTTCTCTCCTTCCCCTGTCTCTGGATCTCCCCATTCCTGTCTCTTACTCTCTTGTCTTACTATTTCTCCTTTGCTCCTTGCCACCCTTCATAAATATACCCTTTCTTGGGTTACTTGATGAATGTTTGATGTTGTGGCCTCTTCGTGCCTGGCTCACAGCTCTGTCGCGCAAAGGCAAGATGAGGAGAGACGAGGAGGGGGAGTTGATAATAGATGGGGAGGAGAGATGGGATACTAACAGTTTAGGGGATTATCTCTGTAGGTCAGTTCTTTACATTTTCTACTCCGAACCAAAGATCCGCCATTATTGTTGGTGGCCCTGTAGCCATTGTGTGGAGTGCATTGTTCATGGGCTGATGGACAATTATTCTTGTTGGTTCAGGGTTTTGATCCAGGATGCTGTCAGTTACAGACAGGACACTCAATCAGCTGAGCTACAGTGTCGAAGTGTTGGTTTTTATTGGCCCAGGATGGTTGGCCCACGGATATGATTAGCTGCCTGAGCCCTGGAGTGTGGAATGCTGGGTAATGTGTGCTGTATGGCAGAATGTGTTTAAACCAGATACTCTGCTCCAGGTCAGAGTGGATGGTGGACAGTGGGTATGCTAGGTTTGTAGAGGGATTTTGAAAACAGTATTTTGGATTATCTCAAAACATGCATGCAGAAATAAGGGATTACGCGCACTTAAGTCCAATCAGGCATTATCTCTCTGACTTTTTTCAAACCAGGCGTTGTCCTCCTGAACTAAAACGATCTTCTGATTCCGTATGTGAGAGCGTTTCAGGTAGCAGCACAGCCACCACAGGAGTTTTCACAGTAATATTACGTTTCTTGCCCTCCAATAAACTTAGCTTGCAAAGAAAGACCTTTAAACATTAGGTGTGAGACAATGGCTCCATAGAAAAGGGCTTTTGTTACAATGTGTCCTTGTCCAAAATTGTACTCTGTTCCCTAAATTGAGTGTAAAAAAATGCACTAGGTGCAGTTTAGTGAATTGTGAGCCATTTGGGACACAGTGAACGTCTGGTTTGGACTGAAGGGGGCCAATCCTGATCTGCATGACAACACTGAGGTAATTCCATTTAGCCAACATGCCCAATCTGAAAAGGGTTCCAACTGGACTGAGATGCGTGAAGACAGTAATAGTAGGTAAATAGCAGCCGGTCCAGAAGTAATTTAAGTTAATTCGCTTCGCCGAACGGCGGGAGGGACACACGTGGAAGTCTGGCTGGAGTTCAGAGAGTGTGAGGGGAAGAGAGACAGAGGGAGAGTAGGCAACAGCAGAGTGTGAGGGGGAGATAGAGAAGGACAGAAAGAGAGAGGGATACAGAGAGCTAGATAGCGTGAGAGTGAAATTACTGCCTAGACTAACCTTTTTTCAACCGTTATTTAACGGAAAATTTATTGAGAACCAATTCTTATTTACAGCCTCCTAGACCGTTACATGGGGTTGGAGGAGCAATTAGCACCACCGCTAACACCTTGTCAGTAGTGGGATTGGAACCAGGGATGCTAGTCAAGGGCCCTAACCACTAACCACCTTGCCACCCCTCAAGGTTTAACCCTATGGCTAACCTCAAACATTCCGTATCAACGGCTGAGCTTGTTTGCCGAGTTTTGCCGAATGCTTGGAAGTGTCAAACTGTGTTTCAGAGAGAAGCAGTGTTTTAGCCACATGATGTCTCCTACCAGTAGCAGTAGCAGTAGTAGTTCAGTATAGTAAGTTGGTAATAATTTGGCTTAGTTGTATGCAAACTCTACATCCTCAGGCCGCTGGTGTGTATCACGCTTGCAGGTTTTTGTTTGCCTACTATTATGCTGTGGTAACTATTTAATGATTTATTTGTGACACTTTTTTGGGGGGTCCAAAGAGCGGTAGCTTGATTAGTTTCATGAATAAATGAAACAAGCCCATTGCTTTATTAATTCATGAAACTACTGGTCAGGTTTCCTTCCCGACCTTTCTGACTGGACTCAGTGGGCTCCAGGAAAAGAAGCGGCCTGTATTATCCTGCCAGCAGATGTTCCTTCTCCTGCTTTTTCAGTTCTTTAATTGGGCCTCAGGATGCCATCCTCCTGCTGTGACTGCAGTGTCTTCCCAGGCCTTTATTGATGTAGAAACCCTATGATTGGGAAAACCACCTGCTCCTCTCCTACCTCCGGTCCTGTACTTATTAAGCTGTCTGTAATATGACTACATCATGAATAGATTGACTGTCCTCCTGAGAGGATGCCGTCTGTATTTTTGCCAGACAGCGTAAGCGGAGCCGGTCTAGAAGAGCGAATGTCTCACTGAGTCCGTCAATCGCTGACTGGCTGACTGGCTGACTGGCTGACTGGCTGACTGACTGACTGGCCTACATGATTCTCTCCTATTTTTTTACTTGACAAAAAAGTCAGTTATCGTCACCTATGTTGATAGATACTCAATGTTATTCACAAATGATTCATTTGCTGTTAAAACGGCCAGTGGTAAAAGAGGATTTGTTCAGAATAGACAAAGACTTCGCTGGCTACGAACTTCTGTAGCTAGGGGAAGCCTAAAATGAAAGTGTTTACTGTAGTGATGGCCAGAGGCTTCAATAGCGTTATTTTAGCAGCAGGAAATTGTGCTGGCTGCATTCAGATTTTCATTATCACAATAAAAGCCATCATGGACATTTATAAGGCCATATAGTAAACAATCTAGTGTGTACAAAATTACAGACAAGAACAGCATTGGAACGGACATTAAACATAAAATCACTGACTAAATTGTTAACTATATCGCCTTATAATGGTCAATGATGGCTTTTATTTTGATAAAGAAAATCTGAGATGGCGCCGCTGCTAGCATAATATCCTGCTGCTAGATGTACCGCCATCACTAGTTTACTGTTATATTGTGACTATTTGTGGTGGATTTTCATATGATGTTTTAGCATTTCTTCAGAACGGTCAAACACTTGGCTGGTTACACGCTTCTCTTGTCTTTTCACTTGATGTTATCGTCACCTATATTGATACTGTAGGTATTGTATCAATGTCATTCACGAATGGCAAATAAGATATTAAAACGGGCCAGTGGCAAAAGCCATAGTTAATAGATGCTATTTGTGGTGGTGGTGGTAAACTTCTTTAGAAACGTTACTCAGTTTAACACAATGGTTAATGGTGTGTAACGAAATATTCAAACTTGACGTGATGTTAATGCATGACATTATATCATGTCAATATGCTATACTGACACCCGGTCAATGGTCAGCTCTGTGGTGTTGTGGTTAAAGACACAGCCTGTCAGGTGGTCGACCTGGTTAGAATCATGAAAGGGCGGCCATGATCAACTCTTTGATTTCACTCTCTCTCACGCTACGTAGCGCTATTGCAGGTTGGCGGAACTATTCTTAGCCCGGTTTCTTGTTCATAGACATGTTATAGTCCCTGCTGCTGCCTGCCTCAACCTGTAGTGTTTGGTGCCACTAGGTTTTAGTAGTAATGTGGTACAGATCTAGATTGACTTTGTTACAAGCGGTACAGAGCAAACCTAAAATGATCATTAGTTAGAGTTGTACAGAGCTTGCTTGACTGTGTCATGCGTTACAGGGGTGCTTAGCTAGTGGAATCTTGTGGAATTTGATAGCAAGATGAATGCAGAATGTTATCAGAAAATACTGGCAGACAATTTGCATTCTTCTGCACAAAAGCTGCGCATGGGACGCTCTTGAACTTTCCAGCAAGACAATGACCTTAAGCACAAGGCACAGTTGACCCTCCAGTGGTTACAGCAGAAAAAGGTGAATGTTCTGGAGTGGCCATCACAGTCTCCTGACCTTAATATCATCGAACCACTCTGGGAAGATCTCAAACGTGCAGTTCATGCAAGACACCCAAAGACTTTGCATGACCTGGAGGCATTTTTCCAAGATGAATGGGAAGCTATACCACCTGCAAGAATTCAGGGCCTCATAGACAACTATTACAAAAGACTCAACGCTGTCATTGATGCTGAAGGGGACAATACACAGTATTAAGAACTTAGGGTAAGCAGACTTTTGAACAGGGGTCAGATACTTTTTGTCTTTGTTGCCATGTTTTTTTTAATGATTGTGCCATTCTGTTATGAACTACAGTTAAATTTGAATCCCACAAGAAATTAAAGACGTGTTTTGCCTGCTCACTCAATTGGTACATATATTACCTTTTCTCCAAGGGTATGCAAACTTCTGAGCACAACTGTACATTATATTTAATACTTGTACATTTTCTGGCCTCCCGTTCGCCTTCGTTGTACATTTAGATTAGCCATTTGTACTGTATTTTCCTTCATAGCATATCTATACAAACCACTTGTAACTTTTACTATCATTGAACTGTACACATACTGTTCAATTACAATAAAATTGAATCAAATTTAACTAAGCATTTACAGGGAAACAGTACAATCCTGTAAGACTCCTTTGTGAAGTGTACCCTATCCACGTTGTAACATTGTAATAGTAGTCACTGTAACTTTGGGTTCTCACCAAATAATGTTTTAGAAATAGGCCTAAGCCAATAACCGCTTGTTACTATGTTAAATCTAACCAATATGACGGACAATCAAAACTGTGGACAATATAATCTGTTAGCCAATTCATGACGTCCTGGTCACAGATTCAAAATGCACTGCTTTATTAACATTGGGTAGTATAGCTTCCAACCATGATATGTAGTTATATAATTAGTGATTTCCCTTGTCTATTGGTTTATGACAGTTAGTCTCAACTCCCATTTAATAGAATCATTGCCCAGGAATCTTTTGTTTTGAAATCATATTATTCAGTCTCAACTCCCATTTAATAAAATCATTGCCCAGGAATCTTTTGTTTTGAAATCATATTATAAGTGGACAAAAAATAGTATAAACCCATAAACACAAACAACTATACATAGGTTATAATAATTATTATCCCAGATCATTACCAACAGTCTGGTAACATCAGCAAATTACCAGACAATTCAATGATATCCACTGCGTTTTTCAAGTGGCAACAACGCTAGGTCATTATTACCTGAAAGCTTGACTAAGCCATAGTCCATATACCAACAAATCAGCGTAAGCAATGCGCCATCCCAACCTCCAGGGCTACGACTCAGGCTGACAGTAATTAACATACCGCGGCGGAGCCTCATCAGCATATATGCAAATTAGTCCTCCTTCCAGGCCAATCAGTGGGGCTGAGAGACCGAGAGAGACATGGAGAAATGCGTAGTGTGTATGGTGAGAGAGGGAGAGAGAACTACGGACTGCCACAGATCATTAAAATCCAGACGAGCGGGATTTAATTCCAAAACCACCTGAAAGAGCGATGCCTTAACCTTCCAGAGCAAAGCCTGCACCTACTTAGAGATTTACCAGGGTGATAGGCTCCTCACCCAGCTGCATCTGAGGCCCTGTCCCCAAACAGACAGACACCACAGTCTAAGGACAGCAACACATCCAACCATATTATCAGGAGAGAACAGCATTGGCACACCGGCAGTCATTCTGATGTAGATATCGATATGTATCAGAAGAGTCCCATACTGTACCATATAGTGGTGGATATTTGTTGTCATGAAGCTATTTGGCTTACGCTTGTCCTGGGGCACTTGTTAAGGTCAGCGCCTTTAAAAACATCGACCAGTACTAGTTGAATTTCACCCAGTACCAGTTGAATTTTGGCTACATCTGCAAGGTGATTGAAACTAGTCTGTAATGGGATCTTGCTGCAACTCAGTCACCTCACACAAACTTCGAAATCCACAAAGAAATTGTTAAATGGCCCCAAAATAAAGTGCCATCTCAGTCTCCAGACTTGAATACCGCGTATTATAGCAGTGACTAAGGACATAGCGAAAGATCTGCCAGATTCTATATGGAGAGTTGGTCGTTGGTCTTCTCCCTGTGTTGTCCAGTACAGTTATAGGGCTCAGTGCTGTAATCCTTGTGATGTCTGGACAAACAGTTGACTGAAAACCAGCGTGTTGATCATTTTTACATGTCACTGATCAGATATCTCACATCTACCGGTTGTATGCCATGCTGTGGAATTGATAACTGGATACGTTCCGGGCATATTTCTCGGAGCTGTATGTTTTCGAACTTCGCTGGAACGTCTGACTTATTGTCATGGAAACTCGCTACGTTGCCTAAGCGAGGATCCTCTTGGTAGGACCAACGCAATCTGGTCAGAGATTAATCCGGAAGGCTTTAGGAGCCTGTGTGCTGTGTGTTGGAGGAAGGCAAATAGTCATGTTAATTAGACTTTAATGTAGATCAATATATCTCAGGGCCTGAAGAAGACATATTGATCTGAACCAAATGTCAAGATGAAACAGTTTCGCACAGTGAGCCTGGAGGTGTTCGGACTATGTAGGTGAGTCCTCTGAACACACACCGGTCGTGGGCGACACACACGTACACGCACACGCCAACACACAGTAGCGTACACAGAGCAACACAGACTCGCATGCTGTGATGGAAATTAAAAGTCCATCCAGTAGAATTCATTCACCGTGAGACAGAGACAAATCTCTATTACACAATAGCAGTTTTATTAACTTCCAATGAGAGAGAAATCACAGCAACAAAGTTGCCAGTGAAATGTCTCTTAGGCGCCGCTCAGAAACACCTCCTTTTGTATAGGCAAGAAGGTGTGACCACATAATAGAAAATAGCTAACCCTTCAGCAAATCATGTATATCTGGTGTCATTCAGCCTAGGCTTGTTCCTTTGATTATTTAAGCTCTCCATTAGCTCCCCTTGCATTTTCCTATTGTCTATATACATGTACATACATTGAAAAAACATTCATTTATTTTCCAAATAAAGTCTTGCCTACTGCTTTCAGGTTCTTCCGTCTCCACCCTCTTCTGTTACGGTCTGATCTGTTTTCCATCACATCCTCGTCTTGTCCTTTCTGTCTGTGGGGGGTGCATGCTATTTATTTGTTTTTTTCAGAACTTTTATTATGTGAACAGGTCCACAATAGTTAAAAAGGAACCCTTCCTCGTAAATAAATGAAATGAATAGCCAGGTTTGACAGACAATTCATTAGTTTATAATGGCCACATTTGACAGCAGAGTCAAGTAATTTGTCATCCTGCTCCAGTATATTGATTCAGTATCACTCCCTTAAGGAAATTGGTTCCTCTTATCTGGGTCAACCGTTTCAATAGCATTAGAGACACCTTAATATCTCTGAGGTATGGTATTTTCTCATAATGTATGAGAACCATTTTGTGTGTGTCTGTGTCTGTGTCTGTGTCTGTCTGTGTGTGTCTGTGTGTGTCTGTGTGTGTCTGTGTGTGTGTGTGTGTGAAATGCATAGATAGCTCTGCAACAGGTAGCTCAGTGGTTAACCGGTGAGCTCAGAATGGGCTGGCTGAATGCCACATCATCCCGTCCTCTCTTCACTCCTCCTGTCCTCATCCCTCCAGCCTACTCCCCTTCATCTCCCTTCATCCCAGCCACCCCATCCGTCTCTCCTCTACCTCCGTCTCTCCTCATCCGTCCAGCCCACTCCCCTTCATCTCTCCTCTTCACTTATTCACTCTATCCCTCCTGCACTTCCCTCCTCTTCTCTCTCTCTCTCGGCCACTCTATTCATAACTCCTCTCTCTCTGTCTACCCATTATCCCTGTCAGTATCTCTTTGTCTTTTACACACACACACACACACACACACACACACACACACTGACCCACACCCCCATCCACACCTAAACCCCCCCCACCTGCTAGATAATAAAAGGGACTCATGATGAAGAGGATGATCTAGAGAAACACTCTGGTAGCAAGTCCGTAGGAGATTATTTTCTACAGATCAGAAGTATAGAGGTAAGGACATAGGATGTGAGCTGCTGCCTGTCACCATGGTAACTTTCAGCCGTGGAGACATTCTTGGAGATTTCCACTGGCTTTTCCTTTCTTCTCCTTTCAGTTGTTATCAGAGGACTTGTTGTTCTTATCTGACTAATAGGGCTTCGTTCCATTTTCAGTGCTTAGTTCACTCCTTTTTTTTACCAAAGCCCTGTGGGTTTTGGAGGATTGGGGCCTCTTTGGGGAATGCCTACTCTGTGTGTTAGAAAATATGTTACACAACTTTGTTTGTCCCTGGTGACTCACAGCAATTATGTAGCCACTGCCACTTAATGAAAATACTCTAGCTGAAGAAACAATCTCTAAAGAATTTTTTTCACATTGATGTATGTCATGTTGTTTGTTCTACTCTTTCTAAATTTTTATGTTTGCTAAGAAGAGGAATTGTGTCAGTGACTGGCTTAGCAGTCTGTTTTACATGTTTATGCTAGTTTTCATTTTAATGTCCAACAAAAACATTGCTTATTGAAGAACAACAATCCTTATCAAGGTGTGAAGGGCAGGGACTAGAACCGCATGAAAAAAAAAACATTTGCATTGACAGTTTCCTTGTTTTAGGTGAAATAAAAGTTTGACACGACGTCAGCTAGAGTACCTTCGATCTATCCAACTGCACTTGGCCAGATAGCAGACTGATGTGGGAAGCCATTTTTCTCTGTGGTCACTATAGATCCCGTGTCAGAATAGCGGCATTGACCCTCATGTCACGACCACATTTCCAATGTAGGAGTCGTCCATCATTGCCACCTAATGACTCACAGCTTCCAATTGGCTCATTCGTCTGCTATGCTCCGCCCTGCACCTACACCTCAGGCCGCTGCTGTAGAGTGCCTGTGCTCAGTCAACTTACCTGGTAAAGGGTAAAATAAGGTTAAAATAAATCAAATGAATATGTTGTGCTCCGTCACTCTTTGTCCCCGTTGAACAAACAGTCTTTGTTAGGGATGTGGAAGATGTGTCCTCATCCGTCTCGCCCCTCAGATGATGAATCACCCCGGCGGGGGTGGGTGGGTGGGGGTTGGGTGGGTGGGTGGGTGGGGGTTGATTGATCGCCGCTGTTCTTCCTGGCTCCCGTGTGAACCCTGTGCCTCCTTATTAAGCGAAGCCCCGCTACGGAGGATCTTTAAGACAAAGTCTTTCCCATAATACCATCCATCACTGGAATCCAGGCTGCATCCTGAATGGCTCCCATTCCCTACCCAAAAGGGATCTGATCAAAACTAGTCCACTACAAAGGGATTAGTGGCATTTGGAAAGCACCCCCAGTTGCTACTGAACTGAGTCCGGCTCCATTTTCATGTCCAACAAACTCCGCTTCCCTCAGGTAGGAGTGATTAATGGAATAATGCGCTGAACCATTCGGTTTTCCCGCTCCATATTTAAAATATTAAATATTTAAGGGATCTAAAATTATGCGGGTAGTTACTGTTCAGCCATTAATGAGGAAGTCAGTCGAGCTGTCTTCTATCCTGTTGGCTTACTGGATACTTCCTCGTGTACAGGAAGAGTTTTGGAGACAGATCAAGTCATCTCTAATCAGATCCTTCCCCAGTTCTCTCTATGGGGCAACAGTCCTTGAGCACAAGTCGGTCAGACAGACTCACAAACACATGCACACACTAGGGATGTGTACCGAAAGGTTTGATAAAATTCAGTGTACTGTTGCATCCTTAACACACACATTTGTTTTGCTATATGTCTGGGGACATGAGATCCATGTTCCTTGTTTGCTGGCCTTGAAATACAATGTAATCATAAATCTAGCCATAACCTCAAAAACCCAACTGTTATGTCTAAACTTAACCTAGCCCTGATGCCTAAACCTAAATCCCAGATTTACATGTGGATCACATACTCCCTGAAAAAGCCAAGCCCCAGCCAGCAGCCCTCCTCAGGCCAGTACTCCTTATCTACCAGAATGTAACCTGCTGAGTCAATAGCAGTTATCTGTTAGAAGAAAAAGTTGAGCAAGCCTCAAGTATCCTTTTCTGTTTACCAATAAGGAACTTTCCATCAGGGCCTACAAGCCCTGTTAATTGAAGTCCCTTTTGGCTGTTCTGTAGAATCAAACAGTCTTAGGTCTTCTGGGAAATTAGCATTTAAATGACTTGTGGACGAGAGCTTTCCGGTCACACTGGCCGCCCCAACTGGATAGAAACCAGGCTTTTTCCTCTCTGTGTGTGTCTGAGCCATAACCCCCTTAGACCCAATGTGTGTGTTTTTCCCCCTGGCTTCTGTGTGTGATTGCACAGCAGAGAGCACACTTAAGTATGTATCAATTTCTTGAGTACTTTCAATGACCCTGGACTGTAGCTGACCTTTGTGTAGCCTGCTGAGTGGAGTGCAGGCCTTCGAAGGAGCAGCTGGGACAAAGAAGGGAAATGGTTTGGTTTGATTGCTAATTACACAGTCCAGACTACACAAAGCCTGTAACAGTCCAGACTACACACAGCCTGTAACAGTCCAGACTACACACAGCCTGTAACAGTCCAGACTACACACAGCCTGTAACAGTCCAGACTACACACAGCCTGT
>JACXGJ010010669.1:0-21404 GCA_016801105.1 Esox niger
GTGTGTGTGTGTGTGTGTGTGTGTGTGTGTGTGTGTGTGTGTGTGTGTGTGTGTGTGTGTGTGTGTGTGTGTGTGTGTGTGTGTGTGTGGGGATGGAAGGGAATGGTGAGTGTAATGAGTTTTGAGGGAAACAGACTATGGTACACGGCAGACACCAGAGGACCGGGGATGCAGGGGGAAGAGTAAAGGATGGAGAAAGATGGAATGGAAGGAGTGAGAGTGTGGGAGAAAAGAGCCAGAAACAAGAAATGATTAAAATTACCGACCATATCCCCATAATTACTGAGAAGGAGGGAGAGGCAGACAGAGGGATGATAGCATGTCAGAGGTTATGAGATTGTGTACTGGGAGAAAACTAGATTTAACCTGAGGTGAGGTTGAAGTGGAAATGAGCAAGAGAGTGGATGAAAGTAAAAGCAAAGAGAGAAAGCTAGAATAAGACCGAGAGGGATTAATTGAATCAGATTTAATCCTGGTGGTGATATTACTGTGAGTTATTTTGGTGGGGAGAGACGGAAAGAAAGAAGGATTACATCTGTAAATCATTTTAATGATGGCTCTCTCACCATTAAAGGCAATCAGGCTTGACTCAACAGGCTAAACAAACACACTGTAATTAGAATGGGAATAAGGTAATGGACTTGGTCTCATGTAGTAAATATTGCTGGATATTATGGTTATGGCCTTCATCAGAAGACAGAATGAGGAACCATTGGATGCAATTGTTATATCTTTTGATATTACTGATACCGCGACACAAAAAACAATTCTAACACGCTCTGTGGGTTTGTTTATATTATGGTACATTTTCCGGGACATATCAAAGAAGACTAGCTGGATTATTTAGTTGTATGAACTTGCAGCTTGATCTACACTCAACCGTCCAAGGTAGCGTGTGGCAACGAGCCAAACAGGAGTTTGGCATGTGCGAAGACGATTGTGTCGGACTTGCATTTAGTTTCTGTGCAGTGCGCACGCGTAATGCTAAATGTTACCCCCAAAGTTTGACGGCCACAATCCTGCATGGGACGTCACCAACATTCCAGTGTAAATGCAAACACTATGGAAATGATTGTGCAAACTGAGAAGTCTATCTTGTGTTTTTCTCTCTCTCTGAATGTGAAAATCCCCATGTCTAGACCGAACACTTCACTCACTCACGCACACACACACACACACACACACACACACACACACACACACACACACGGTAGTTTAAAACCAATGAGGAAATCCTGCCAGGTCCCAGAGGGTAAAAAGTATTCTGGAACACAGCTGCTCTGTGTTTTCTCTCTTTCTTTTCTGTGTATTTCTGTCTTTTTTTCCTCCCTTTTTCTGTCTGAATGTTTCTGTCGTTCTCTTTATTCTGTCTCTCTATCTACTTTTTCTGTCTTTCTGTCTCTTTCTGTCTTTCTCACAGGCTTTCCCTCCATCTTCAAATCCTCATCTCCATATTTATGGAGACTCACTCCTGCAGAGTACTGGGGAAGAGCTATCTGAAATGGGCCTGCAGCATGCAGTTGTTTGTGGCACGTCAAACGGAGAAAAGCCATTTCCTGTTCCTGTCTTGCGTGTAGTCCTGTGTTAATGTGTTTATGTGTTTGTGTGCGTGTGTGCATGTGGGCATGTGTGAGTGTGTTTTTGTGTGTTCAGGGGGTTTCTAAGGCCATTTCAAGAGGAAATCTTGTGAAACTTTTACTTTCGAAATGAACATTTAAAATCCCCCAACAATACCAGACCAGCTTAGATGGTGAGATATAGAGTGTGAGGAGTGATATGGCGAAAGACAGTAGGAGGGAGAATTAAACTTTGGAGGGACTGACAGTTCAACAAACCGAATGACCGAGTTGTTAGTTGTAAGAGTAATAGGGCCCGATAGCTTTCGCTTCTGTCTCCTCTTGTCTCGCATGCCCTTGGTTTGCTCATGATGTAATGGTGGGTAACATATTTCTTTAGGGAAAATTCAACCAGTCACCCCAGTTGAAGAGGACCCTTTGCTTGCTCTCTGTCTCTCCCTTTCGCCATTGCTGGTTGAGACTTGCTGCCACCCACGTTGCAAGCCTGACTTAGACCAGCCTTGTGTTGGATCAGAGGAGTGATGTTGAGGTATCATGTCGGGCTAAGGAGGGTTCTCCCCCTTACATCACAGGAGCCGTCACAGCCGTCACAGGAGCACAGGGAGGAACAGAGAAGAACATGCTCATGATACTGAAGGTGTCTCCAGCTGTGTTCAGACAAAGAAATGACTCACTGGCTTGACACTTGAAAATAGACCATAGATAGAACATAGACCATCACAACTCTAGTCCCTCACAGGCACAACTGGTTCAACCAATCAAGGAGTTGCTCACCAGTTATGCTTTTGACGTGTACTTCAGCGTGTGTATTCTATACCTCAGTCCTGTGCTTTTAAATGCCCTCTACAGTCATTTTTAAACTACTTAGAAAGACTGAAACCCGGGAAGAACCATATGCCGTGTTTCCACAGGTGCAAAACACTGGGGTTTTACCCCAGTGTCCAGATTGGTTTCTGTTTCCACTGCCACGAGCCTGGGCCAGTCTGCCACTAGGCCATGGCCGGGTGGCACGGCTCTCAATTGAGAGGAGGTGGCACCTGGGGTTTGGCCGGTGCTCACACGGCAGTGCCGGTGCGACTTTTAGGAGTACATTGGCCTTTTAAGGCGAAATTGTTTATCAAGATATTCAAATGTTCAGATGACTCAACAACAATACTTACTCCTCAAGAGTAAATGTCAGTTGGCTTTTCATAACCAAGCATTTAGAAATATTCCCAGTGGTTGTATAGGGGGAGGTAAGTCAGAACTGGAGAGAAGGTAAATGTCAGTTAGATTTAAATAGGCCAGTTGTCCACCTCTGTGTAAATGTAACAATCTGCTGATGATGGATAATGCAAGTTCTTGTGCTGCTGTTTAGACATCGATGTAGGGAATTTTCTCACATAAGGGCTGACATGTTTATCCAAGCGCTGGAGCGCGAGGATTGAGATACCGGTGGGGTACAGTAAACAGTTATGGTAACTGTTATTCACTGAGAGTGAAAATACAATGCATGTACAGACATGGCATGAATGTCCCCCTGGAGAGAGCCAAGTAAGACATTGATGTAATGGTTATCTCACATAGGGACTGACAGGTTCATCCTAACATCGAAATGTGAGGATTGAGAGGGTGTTGAAGTTCATGCAGTCCCCCTGGAGACAGCTGAGCTAGACAAGTGTAACAAACTGTTTTAATTTTATTGCATTATTTAGATTTTCACTGTAAAGCACATTGAATTGCTTCTATGTATGAATTGTGCTAAACAAATAAACTTGCTTGCTTGCTTGTACATTCTGAAAATCACTTTCTAGTGTGTTCTGTAGATCAACAGCTAGACTTATTTATTTCCTCAATGTGACTTCAAATGAGGCATTAGGAGAACCTACCATGGCTGTTTAACAGGACTGCACAACAACCAGTTCCACGGCACCGCTATGCCAAAGCTGTTGTAACCGCAACAGCCCTTCAGCCTACAGTGTAGCGGTGGAAGAGGGATTTGTTTCTGGGCTCCTCCGGTAGCCGCTAAATGTGGTTATTTGTCGTAATATCCTGAGATGCTTCGCCTTTGCCCTACAGACGTATCTTGTTTTAAACTGTTTAGGGTACAATGTATTATGAAGCCATTCCAGAAAGATTAGACTGTTAGAAACACATACTCCTTTCAACAGAAAGGACAAGAGCATCACTGGGGGAAAAACATCACGGTGTTATGGTGTACATTTCCACACAGATGATCATTCACAGTTATTGCCCAATGATCTGCCCTGATTGCTCTCAGGTCATTGTATCGAATGTATACCTGACATGTATATGTGGTAAAACAATGGTTAATAAGCTCTGGTTAGTGGATAATAAACCAGGACTGGGAGACTGGGCACTGTTCCCTACTTGTGCAGTCTGTGTACTTATTTTGGGGCATGAAGACACAATCTCCAGGCACAACCATTTGCCAATATGTCCATAATATCCCCTCATTCATAGTGACACAAATGCACAAGTAAATAATAACACAACAAGAGAGACTGGATCAGAAGGCTTGGGAGGCAAAGGGACACGATCTCTTTCCTCCCAGAGACGCTGAAAGGATTGCACATATTAGTGATGTGCAGTCAGCGAATGAGCTCATTTTATATGGTCTTTTTATTGAATCAGATGTCATGATTCATTTTTTTGTGACTCGTTCAATTTAATTGTTCCTTTGAATGGCTGTCAGCAATGAGTTGTACAACAAGAGTGCTCTGATTAACAACGGTTTGTTTCCCTGGTAAGATAAAAATAGATCACGCTGTAGGCAGTATTACAGACGAAAAAACAGATCATTATTTGTTTTGTGAGAATTAATGCAATAAATTGAATATTGAATGTTTTATAATTGACACAGTTTCGTAGAACCGGAATCTACACAGAGCCAAATTGTTTGTGGGGCTGTTGCAGTTGGGAAATGTTATGTGCTTATCACCCTGGCAGCAGTCAAGTGCCTAGCAATTTGACTGTGGCCACATTTAGACATTGTGAAAATTATATGCTGAATGTCATTATTTGGGTGGGGGTCCTGGGTCTTTTGAAACGAATCAATGAAATTTGTCAACATTTTTGTTCGTTTGACTGAAGGACTCAATAAGATTAGTCGGAAGAATTGTCAATTAAAATCACAGTGGGAACACTGACTCAATAGCAACTTCTGTGGTATGAATGGGTATGATTAAGCACTGAGATGACAGATGACAACAGACTAACTGCTAACTAATGTCTTCATATCCGTCTAAATTCATATAGTTCTGTTGAGTACATAGCAGTTGTAAATTGTTTTGCATCCTGCCATTGTTTTAGAGGAAGGGCCCACTGCCCATGTAGAAAACAAATGCTAATGGCTGGAAACAGTCCTTGTACAAGTGGGACAAGGCCGTTTGTGTCAGCCAAAAACCAGCGGGACTCGGGACAGATTGAGTCGGCTAAATGATGTTTTGACTTTGAATTAGATTCAGTTTTTTTGCTGGAAGTTGAGTTCCTCATCCATACTTTAGACAGGCTGCTCCTGTAGATACATCGCTCCCACACAGAGCGGTCAACATTTGTCTTTGTCTTCGAACTCCAATGGTGGAATTTGACTTTGCTGAAAGCTACCTCATTAAATACAATCTACATAGAATTAGTGGGTTGTGTGGTTGTCCCACTTATATTTAGATGAATGCACTAACTGTAAGTCGCTCTGGAGAAGAGGGCCTACTAATTGACTAAAATGTCAAATGCAAATGTAAGCGGAAAACGATCTACTTTGTTGCGTGAAGTAAAATGTGGCGTCATAGATGTAGCGACACCCACCTTCGTGGCTTGAGTCAGAGGAGGTTGCTGGTAGCTGAGTGTGTGTAGATGTGGCTGGGTGTGTATGGCTATGCGTGTGTATGGGTATGCAGGTGTATGGGTATGCAGGTGTATGGGTATACGTGTGTATGGGTATGCAGGTGTATGTCTATGCGTGTGTATGGGTATGCAGGTGTATGTCTATGCGTGTGTATGGGTATGCAGGTGTATGGGTATGTAGGTGTATGGGTATGCGTGTGTATGGGTATGCAGGTGTATGTCTATGCGTGTGTATGGGTATGCAGGTGTATGTCTATGCGTGTGTATGGGTATGCAGGTGTATGGGTATGCAGTTGTATGGGTATGCGTGTGTATGTCTATGCGTGTTTGTCTATGCGTGTTTGTCTATGCGTGTGTATGTCTATGCGTGTGTATGTCTATGCGTGTTTGTCTATGCGTGTGTATGGGTATGCAGGTGTATGTCTATGTGTGTGTATGGCTATGCGTGTGTATGGGTATGCAGGTGTATGGGTATTTTGTCTCTAAGTATCACCTTGGTTCAAGCTAACCCTGCAGAACCTGTACCATCAATCACTCACCTGTTACTCCCCATCCTGGTCACAGGGACACACACACACACACCGCTCTCGTCCACCTATTCCCTCTGTACTCTGCTTCACACTCAGTTATTTTCTCCTCTCCCATTTTCTGCCCCTTCTTTCTTTCCTTGTCATTGGGTCCCTTTCTGTCCTCTGTCTTACAGCATGTCTCTTTTCCCTCAGCAGTGCTAGAGCATATCCCCTGCTCTACCTCCCTTCTCCTCTCATTCTCTACCTCTCTATCCCTCTCTCAGTGTATCAGTGTGGACCCATGTAGTCAATTACCCTGGCTGTTAATGACTAGATAAATCGAATTGTTCTGCAGCATGTTCTTTGCTCAGATCCCTGGAACACACCCCTGCTCCCTTCCTCCATTTTCGCTCGCCGTCCTCTCATCATGTCACTCACTCTTCATTTTGCTCTCCCCTTGCCACTCTTCCCTTCCTTCCCTCAACCGCCATCAAACCTTTTTCTCCTTCCATTTCTCCTCCCACTCCCTCCCTCCGACTTTTGTCTCGTCCTTCTCCTCTCCGTATTGTAATTATCGCCATTCATCTCCTTTACTCGTTAGTCACGTATTCGTTTGTGTTAGCCGTAGCGACGTTCCTGGAGCATTTAGGGTTAACGGATTTGCTTAAGGACAGAGACTTCCATCTGACCGCCTTTCTGTTATTGGCCAGATTCCCTGACCGCTGGCCTGTGCACCTGCTTGTGCTCCTCCCCCAGGTCCTGTCCTGTATATCCGGAAACAGTATTAGTGGTCGGCTGAGGTAATGGGGTAGATCGCGATCCAGGCAGAGGATTGGTTCGGTAATCTCAGCCCCGGGCCTGGTGTCAGTCATGTGCATTGACACGCAGCAGCACCGAGCCGACTGCTAGGCAGCCATCTAATAGCTGGGTGGTCTCCTCAAGCGGCACAACACAAGGCAGTGGTCCGTCTGTTTTGATAGGGGGTATGTGCGCGTGCGCGGGTCTGACATTTTTATCTGTCAATATAGCGTGTGCATGTCTTCATCTCAGTGTGTTTGAGCGCATTCTGTTCAGCGATGAGCCTGGTTCTCCGGGCTCTGCTGGAGACCCAGACTGTCTCCGAGGACTCTGATTGGCTCAGCAGGAAGGATGAGCTGGAGGTAGATGAGGCGGAAATGAACCAAACTCTAAATCCTGCGTGCTGGCAGACACACACACACACACACACACACACACACACACACACACACACACACACACACACACACACACACACACACGGGTAAGGCTTGCCTAAAATGGGCCTTAGTTTTACTGAGGGAGGTGAGGGGGGATAAGATGGAAGGATAATGACTGAAGAGGTATTGAAGGTGCCCAGCCGTTTAACAATGAGTCTGTCATCAAGTGCTGGTCCCATCTTGAAGGAGCCAATCTGACATATTAGCTTCACACTGAGTGCAGGTCAATGCCCACGACTGGTCGGCAAGATCACAGACACACTATAAGAATGTTCAGCCATGCTGTTGGATTCTCTACAGAGGCTTTTACAGGGCTTTATTTGTCTACCATTAAACGAATTAGCTGTCAAAAGGCACATCTGCCTTCAGCCTCTCAAATTCTGTAACCCTGAAATCTGGACCTGGAGGGTCAGTTTCACTGCCTTTTCGATTTTTTTCCATTCTAGTCAGGGACTTACTTCGACCTGGGACACCAGATGTGTTCAAGTCATTATCACGTAGAATAGAAAACCAGCCGTAGTTTGGTCCCTATAGGGTCCGGTTTGAATAACCTGGTCAATAATTGTAGGCATCAGATTACTCCATTGACAGTGCTATTTTTGTACTATATGTTAGGATCAAACGTTTTAGTAATGGAGTTGAACCATTTTTTTCCCTGTTCAGGTCATATGGTTTAGACATGTCCTGCTGTACAGGAGACACAAATGAAAGGGTCCATTGGCTGACAACCCCACAATAAACATGAGCCTCACCGCATAGATGAGCCACAGGCCATAGACGCTATGAAAGTTAATCAGTATTACTCTCTGGATATCCATTAAGGGATAACTGATTATTTCCACATAAAAAAACACCTTTTCCCATGATTTGTGTCTTCAATTATAAATATAGGAGCTAAACATTGCAGAGATGCTAAATGAGAATGAGCAACAGCAGTCAGGGAGGGGAGATGGAGGTTGAGTGGTGGATAAGGAAGACATAAAAGACAGAAACATGCCCATATATGGAAATGCAGGGGAATGCGCCTCGGCTGGTTTTGTGACAGATTGGAAGAATGACAGCTGTGCGGGCCAATCAATAAGGGCCCAAAGCACGGCCCTGTCAGACAGATGACAAATTGGAGAGCCGGGTGACACTAAGACAAATTGACACAATCAGATACAGAGGGATGGACAGGCGTGGTGTGTGACACTAAGACACACACACCCCATCATTGGAAATAAATAACCAAATATAAGGTAGAGAGAAAGATTATCAGGGATGCAAAGTCTAAAACCTTCAACCTGTCTGTGTTTGGATCTTCTCGTCTTCAAATCTCTGTGATGATAAAATGTTTTCGTTCTTTTCCTTCTTCCACCATTTTCTCTTTGCAGTCACACATCCATTTTTCAGTGTCAGTCTGGCATGTGCCCTTTGCTTTCCTCTTCCTCCCTTTATTTTCCTCCTTCCCTTTTACCCTTCCTTTTCCTCCTCCTGGTCTAGCCCTCCTCCTTTCTCCTCGTCTTATATCCCACCTCCTCCTCTACCTCCTCTATCCTCCTCCCCCCACCTCGCACTGCCTTCTCCCTGGTCCCTACTCTCATTCTTCTGATCTTGTTGCCTCTTCCGGTTTTCTAGTACTTTTTCCTCTAGCTTCTGATGGTATTTGTGTCACTGTGCCTTTGTCTGTATGTGTGTGTCTGTGTGTGTCTGTGTGTGCAAGTGCCTGTGTATGCATGTGTGTGTGTAGTCAAGTAAGCACCATTTGTCTCCGCTGTTTGTTTGCGAAAGCGAGAGATAAATATAATTAGACAAATGAAATTGCACCGTTCCCTTTATCGCCGCTCGCCCTCCCACACTGTTCTGACTAATCCATCTCTTGCTCCCCTCTCATTTTCTCTCACCTTTTGCCCTTCCATTCCCATCCCTCTGTCTCTCTCTCTACCACCTCTTCGTCTCTCCCGGACCTATTTTCATTTTCAGGGTGTGAAAGTTGCTGTTTGAATAAGCATATTTGTCCTGCTTAATAGTATGCCTCCTCGCTCTAGTCCATGATTTAGCTTATTCTCCTTATCTCATATAAACACACACTCCTCTCACTATCTCTGGGCTTCTCTCTTTCTCTCTAGGCTACTTCTGTCTCTGCAGCTTTCTCTTTTTGCCTAGTGCACTGCCCATTTCCAACCCTCTGAGTTTATCTAAATAGTAGGCTACTAATAAACAACGTGCTGGGGATGTATGACTTGTAATGATAACTGGAGCAGAGGGCTATTACACCAACAGTATAAATCTTAACCCTTTCCATCAGATGGACACAAAAGTGACCCTAAGGGCTTTCCTTTCATATCTCAACATTTACTTGGGTAACTGCCCAACATATTAACCATGCTTCTAGGAAATCATCAGTGTATTACAGATGACAGAGGAGTCATTGCTCTATTGGAAGCGCACAATTTGGCGGAGTTGATTCTGAAAAGGATTGTTTCATGTCCTTCCAGTATACCAGCGAAGCATAATGTGAATTTGTGGCTTTAATTTAAGGGGAAAGTGCAGATGATACAATAAAATATTTTAGCTGAATAAAAGAACACTGAAAAAAACGTTACTCTGAGGCAAATGCTTTTTTGAAGCGCGTACAGGAATAGATCAGATAGTGTTTGATGCTGGCCCACCTTATTTAATTTTGTTGATACAGTGACCTTATTTCATTATTATTAAACATCACTTCATTCATCATTTTTGTCATTGAATAATTCCCACAAAGCTGTCACAAAGATGCCAGTACTGTTTCTATGAATACTCATTCATCAGAAGAGGTCCTTGTAAATTCATTCAGATTTGATACAAGGTTTTCTCCTGGCACCAGCGCCAGCATTGTTGGCTCAACATCTGAGACAATTCAAAATAATTCTCACTCATTCACTGCTCTACTCCTCTCTGTTTTGTCCTAGGCCTCTATGTTCTGTTTTTCTCCTCTTTATTCTATTCTGCTCCTCTCTGTTCTGCTTCTCTCCGCTCTGTTCCACTCCTCTTCCTTCTGACTGGCTCCTCTTCGCCCCGTTCGGCTCCTCTCCGCCCCGTTCGGCTCCTCTCCGCCCCGTTCGGCTCCTCTCCGCCCCGTTCGGCTCCTCTCCGCCCCTCTCTGGTCTGTTCGGCTCCTCTCTGCCCTGTTCGGCTCCTCCCTGCTCCGTTCGGCCCCTCTCGGCTCCGTTCGGCTCCTCTTTGCTCTGTTCGGCTCCTCTTTGCTCTGTTCGGCTCCTCTCTGCTCTGTTCGGCTCCTCTCTGCTCTGTTCGGCTCCTCTCGGCTCTGTTCGGCTCCTCTCGGCTCTGTTCGGCTCCTCTCGGCTCTGTTCGGCTCCTCTCTGCTCTGTTCGGCTCCTCTCTGCTCTGTTCGGCTCCTCTCGGCTCTGTTCGGCTCCTCTCTGCTCTGTTCGGCTCCTCTCTGCTCTGTTCGGCTCCTCTCTGCTCTGTTCGGCTCCTCTCTGCTCTGTTCGGTCCCTCTCTGCTCTGTTTGGCTCCTTGGCTCTGTTCGGCTCCTCTCTGCTCTGTTCTGCTCTGTTCTTACAAATGGTTATGTAACCAATGTCTGCTGGGAGCTTAAGATGTCAATGCTGATGTCTGTCACATTTAGTAGTATGATGAGCATGTACAGTGAAGTGTTCACATTGGTCGTATGATGAGCATGTACAGTGAAGTGTTCACATTGGTCGTATGATGAGCATGTACAGTGAAGTGTTCACATTGGTCGTATGATGAGCATGTACAGTAAAGTGTTCACATATATACTACAAAAGCAAATACTACATCAAAGGAACAATGGGTACTTGACTGGCAAACCACTGAACATTCACATCAGATTTTTTCCCGAGCTGATTGGATCAGTCAAAGACCAGTTATGGCCGATTAAAACTACAATATCTTCAATAAGGGGCTCAGAAGAATATAGATACAGATAAATATGTTTTGTAAACATGCATGAATCACCAACTTGATGCACTCTGGCTACCATCCGAAGAAGTGTGACAACCTAAAGAGCTCACCTGAGGTCAGAGTTAAACAGGAACCGTGTTTAGGTAAGAAAACAAGCTTATACAAAAAATGTATGCTTCAAGAAAGTGGATGTGAATTGAATGAAATTTATTTTCTTTAGTTTACATTTTCTGCCAGATTTATAGGACCTCAACAAATGCTTGAATGAAACAGGACCATGCACACTTGCTGTTAAGTAATGGATAAGAATTATTTTGGTGAAAACTGACAGAAGTAGATGTTTAAAAGCTATCTGCCTAGCCTAATTGAAAACGAATTTAAGCTTGAGGCCCAGTTATGTTATGCATTACAACATTTTCTAGCCATGGGTTTACATCACAGATCAAACTTGGCAGTGCAAAAGTACGACAGGTGCTGCTCGCGGTTTGAGCAAAAACCAATTATAAGTGAATTGTGACAATTAATAGAACATACTAAAATGTGCCATTAAGAATATTGCTTCCACTGAAACGAATCTCAAATGCAACTGCGCTGACGTGTAAAGCATAGGCTATAAAGTTTGGATGAGCTGAAACGAATCTCAAATGCAATTGCATTAAAAGAATATGAAGTTTCCATGGCTACATTCACCTAAAAGAGGTGGATCATTTGATTCCAAAAAAGGCACTTCATTCAAATAGCTTAAAAAATGACCTGGAACCATGAAATAAATGTTGGCCTAATACATCAAGGATCAACTTGGCCATAAAATGACTGCAGGATGTAGGCAAGTTTATTACAGGCCTGTACAACATTTTACAGCCCATTTCTGAATAGATCCTAGTCATACAGTATTCATTTTACTGGGGTTTGGGTAATGTCAATATAGACACATTGAAGTTTGTGCACAAAAACATCACCACATTGGCCATGATCTCCTCCATATCCGTCAGTTATGTCAGTAATTTATATTGACTAACTAGGCTAGGTGTGAGGCGCGGTGTAATGGAGGGCATATTGGTCACCCCCTCAAGAAAAATCTGGATCGCTTCCTGAGAGCATTTTGTCATATATCAAAAAAATACAACTTTAAAACACCATTTCAAAAAGTATATTTCGTATGTGTTTTAAATGTTTGTGTTAGTTTCCTAATATTTGAACAATTTTGAATTTGTTCGGTTCCATATAGACCGAATGTGCATTTGTGTGTACTTTGTGTTTTGTTAGGCTGTGCTCCGCCAAGCAGCCAGTAGCCTGTTTTCCTGTGTCTCCTAGCTGTATGAGTGGGGTTGGGTAATTCCATGGCAGCATGCCACTGTAATTTTATTTCCACGTACTGTGGCAAGTCATGTTGGGGCTTGTAGTAACGGGAAACTGACTGTGGCTGTCATTTCATGACTGCTGAAAAAATACTCATGTGTCGCAATTTGTTTATTCTCACTTCAATAAAAGAGAGTGTGTGTGTACATGTGTGTGTGCTGGGTTTGTTTATTTGTGTATGTGATCAGTTCGATCTGAATGCAGTTTTTTTATGTCAATTGTCAGCTTGTATTACTATCTGAGCATTACTACTGAACTCTTACGTGTGTTTCTGTTAATTTATTTTAAGCGTTCATATCTTCATCAAATTACGTTTGTAGGTGGAAAAATGTCATTTTATTGCATAGGAAGCTGTCCATTAGAGTCCTTTCCTTCCTCTGTGTGCTGGCCTCTTTCCTGTCAGTGTTAACCTCCGACTCCCTGTGGAGACATTCGGACCGTAGCGGTGACGTTGAGTTGGGCAGTGCCTTAGCCTCATGGTTGGCGGTCACTGGGCTGCGTCTGGCATGACGTATGCCCAGCGGCATTAGCCCGCCACTCTGCCTCGCCAACGCTTCCTGTACTAATATTTAATGTCGCCTGCCGCGTATTCTAATAGCCTGCTGTAATTACCTTCTTTCCATCTAGACAATTACTCAGGCCAGCCAGAGTGAAGTGCCAATGTTATTTTTAGATTGCATTGATGATGATCTCGTGGCCACAAACGGCTTATTCTCTTCTGCTTTCTGACTTTCTCTTCCATCTTAACTTGCTTAACTCTTTCCCCTCCTCTTTTTCTGCCTCCCCCTTTTCCATCTTTACCAGTTGTTCAGCTCCTTATTTAGAATGTGTAACATCAAAAATTCCCCTTTTCTGGGGTTTTCCGTCTCTTTTTTTTCTTTCTTTTTGTCAAAGGCGAGTGAGCTACTTCTTGCTTCCTGAGAGTTTTAGTAGCAGTAAGTGTGTCAACTGGAACTGCGACTGTCTGTCGTCACTCTATCCGCTCCTTCACTTTATTTTTCTCTCTTTATATCCCCACCTCACACGCTGAGATTCAATATGTGATGAGTTTTATTGGCATGGCATTCATTCAAGCAAAGCCCATTATCCTCTGGCTCACCATTCATTCATTCATTAATTCTCTTTCCCTTCGTCTCTCTGTCCATCGCTTCTCCCTCTCTCCCTTTTTCTCCTTCACTCTATCAGAAATGCGTGTCCCCTTCTGAGCTATGTGCTTTGCTCCTAATACCTTATGTTTTCTGATTTATCTAACACATTTTCAGTCCTTTCCTCCTGACCTCCTTTCTCCTCTCCTCCTTCATCTCCATCTTTCTATTGAGCCTGCCTCTCCCTGTATCTTGGGGGTTGTTTACATTACAATACATTGTCAAAGATGTACCAAAGAAGATCTGTGACGCTGGAGTTTTTTGTTGTGTGAACTTGCAGATATTGATTGCTTGAGATGCCATTTTCCAAGGAAGTGTGCAACAATTTTTTTCTTTGATCCCCCTGGAGTTCTACAAGTGTGAAGACAATTATGTCCAAACTATTTCTGTGAAGTGCACATGCTTGATTATCCCGCGATCAGCAGCCTCACTTCTGCGTGGTACGTCTCAAACATGGCGGTATAGATTGAAATGCTATGGAAATGATTATGTGAACCTAGGTAAGTCTTTCTCAGGTTTGGTTCTCTCTCACATCATGTAAACACGCCATTGACCTTTCTCACTGTTTCAGCGAGGGCTCAGGTTGCTTTGGACTTCACAATAAATAAAAAGAGCCTGTGTTTAGGTAAAGAAGGGAGAAAAGAAAAGAATGAGAGAACGAAAGAGGCCACAGTAACAGGAGCCCAGTGAAGTGTTTGCCTTCTTTATTACCCCATTCCCTCTGTCCTTCTCCTTTTCTCTATTCTTCCCTTCATCCATCCTCCAGAGTAAAGCGCTTTAGAACTGGGGAAAATCAATCAGTCTCTCCATACTCGCCAGTCTTCTTTCATCTCCCCTCTCTTATGTTCTGTTCTTTGGTACATTGTTTTTTAAATGATTCTAGCCTTTCTTTCTAGTCAAATCAGACCATATTTATTTAGGAGATTTTTGGAGGCCTTGCTACAAAGCAGCACCCCGCCCCTTTCCCCCCACCGGATAGGGTGTGATCTGCCTGTTGATGTGAATGGGGGCTCTCTGTCTGCTTGTAGGTGTGTCCTTCATTCCTTACCCCAGTCTTTCTACTAGAACTGGTCATCTAATAAACGGCTAAATTAACCCCTATCTAACCTCTTGTTCTGGCTGTAGGCACATGTAATGTACAACCCTGTTTCCCAAAAAAATTGTGACGCTGCATAAAATGCAAATTAAAAATAAGTGCAATTATGTGCAAACCTTTCATCCCTACATTTAATTGAAAATAGTACAGAGTCAACAATTCAAATGTTGAAACTGAAAGATATTATTGTTTTGGGCAGAAATACATGCCCAGTTTTAATTTGATGCCAGGAACACGTTTAAAAAAAAGTTGGGATAGTGGCATGTTTAGCATTGTGTTGCATCACCTCTTTTAAGAATGTATTGTAAGCGTTTGGGAACTGAGGTGGCCAAATGCTATAATTTTAAATGTGAAATGTATTCCTGTTCTTGCCTGTTATAGGATTTCAGCTGCTCAACAGTTTGTAGAGTCCTTTTCGTATTTTTTGTTTCACTATGAGCCAAATGTTTTCAATGGGTGACAGCTCCGGACTGTAGTCAGGCCAGTTTAGCCCCTGGACAGCCATGCTGTTGTAATATGTGCAAAATGTGGTCTGGCATTGTCTTGCTGAAATAAGCAAGGTCTTCCTTAAAAAATATATTGTCTGGATGTTACTCCAAAACCTGTATTTATTCTTCATCTTCATCCGCTTATCCGTTGTTGGGTCGCAAGTGCAGCAGCTCCAGCAGGGGACCCCAAACTTCCCTTACCCAAGCTACATTTGCCAGCTCTGACTGGGGGACCCGAGGCGTTCCCAGGCCAATGTCGAAACATAATCTCTCCACCTAGTCCTGGGCCGACCCGAGGTCTCCTCCCAGCTGGACGTGCCTGGAACACCTCCCTAGGGAGATGTCCTGGGGGCATCCTTACCAGATGCCCGAACCAGCTCAACTGGCTCCTTTCAATGCAAAGAAGCAGCGGCTCTACTCCGGCTCTACTCCGATCTCTAAGGGAGAGGCCAGCCACCCTTCTGAGAAAACTAATTTCAGCCGCTTGTACCCGTGATCTAATTCTTTCTGTCATGACCCAGCCTTCATGACCATAGATGTGGGTAGGAACGAAAATTGACCGGTATTTGCCTTCCGGCTCAGCTCTGTTTTTGTCACAATGGTGCGATTAAGCGATTGCAATACCGCCCCCGCTTCTCCGATTTTGCGGCTAATCTCCCGCTCCATTTTTCCCTCACTCGCGAACAAGACCCCGATATACTTGAACTCCTTTAATTGGGATAAAATGTAATTCCCTACCCGGAGGAGGCACTGTATATATTGTTCAGCATTCTTCACAGATATGCAAGTCACCCATGCCATGTGCACTAATGCACCCCCATACCATCACAGATGCTGGCTTTTGAACTGTGCACTCATAACAAGCAGGGTGGTACCTCTCCTATATAGTCCGGAAGGACGCAGCACCCTTGATTCCTAAAAATAATTTCATATTTAGACCACAGGACAGTTTTCCACTTCACCTCAGTCCATCTTAAATGAGCTTGGGCCCGTAGAAGGTGGCGTCGGTTCTGGATCTTGTTTATATACGTTTCTTCTTTGCATGGTAGAGTTTTTACTAGCATTTGGGGATGCAGCGACAAACTGTGTTCACAGACAATGGTTTTCAGAAGTGTTCCTGAGCCCAATGTATCGTGTCTGTTTTTAATGCAGTGCTGCCTAAAAGCCCGAAGACCACGGCCATCCAACATTTGTTTTTGGCCTTGTCCCTTGCATACAGAGATGTTTCAGGATTCTCTGAAAATTGTTATGATTTTATGTACCGTAGATGTTAAGATCCCCAAACTCTTTGCAATTTTACAAGATAAACTTTATTCTTAAATTGTTGCTCTGTTTGCCTGCACTCTTTCGGAGTGGTGAACCCCCTCACTTCTGACAGACCCATCCTCTCTGGAATGATCTTTTAATACCCAATCATGTTCTTGACCTGCTCTCAAGTGACCCCTTAACTTTTTTGGTATTCCACAAGTTAGAATTTTTTTGCATTACACATCTTTTCCAGTCTACTATTGGCTCTGTCCCGACCTTTTTGAAACATGTTGCTTGCATCAAATTCAAAGTGGGCATATATTTTTCATGAAACAATAAAATGTCTCAGTTTCAGCATTTGATATGTTGTCTTTGTAGTATTTTCTATTCAATATAGGGTTTAAATGAGTTGAACATCTTTGCATTCTGTTATTATTCACATTTTATTTACATTACATTTTATTTACATGTGCGTTTTTTTTTCCCTCCATCAAATATTTCATTTTTTTTCTCAATTGTATTGTTCACATTATAGGTCACATTAGAAGTGGAAAACATTCTGACATGATTTATCTTTGTTTACTTTTTTTACATCATAGACACCTGCCGTTTTAACAGGGGTGTATAGATTTTTATATCCACTGTACTTACCTTAGTTTGCATAATCATTTCCATAGCAGTGGCACTTACACATGCATGTTAGAGACATACCACGCAGTTTTGTTGCCGTGAATTACGGGAAAACTATTATGTGTATGCCCTGCACATAAACATAGAACAGTTCCAACACTATTGTCTTCACACTTGCAGAACTTTGGGGGTTATCGAACATGTGGTGCACACAACCTCTGAAGGTGGCGTCTCGAGTTATCAATACCTGCAAGTTTACGCGACAAAATAATCCATCATCTCGATTCTTCATTGTTATGTCTGTCTTTGTATACATATCGTAAAGTGAACAAACCCTATGTGGGCAGGACATTTGATGTTAGTTATATAGGCTAACTCTAGCTCTTGTGACATAACCGGCTTGTTTAGCTGGTCTCAAAGTTTTAATGTACTGCCCAAATATATTAGTGATTGAAATTGGAAATCAGGCGAGATGCAGCTACATTGTGAGCTAGTTACTAACTCTGCAACAGTAGCCATTTCACCAGCTTTTCGAGTAACAGGACATTTTAAGTGTTCTGTACTGCATAACAGCATCCCTTTTTCGTTTATTCTCATATGATGTTTTTGATTGGCTGTCATAGCTACTGTACTATTAGCTGAAGTTTACCAGCTACCTAGTAAAGTTCAGAACAGGTTTTGGCAAGCTCAAGGCGATTTATGCCTTTGTTGCACCTATTACCAAGCTATATTTGCCTGATACCTTCCTGATTTCAATGTGAATAGAGAAGTATATCTATTTTAATGTAAATGTTGTCCCAATAACTGCCTTTAATGTGAATAGGCACTTAGGGCTTGTTTTGCTGACATGGATTAAGCGTCGTCTAAGACTAAAAAAATCAAGCTCAATGGAGTTCCACCCTAGGCCACAGTAAAATGGGATTTTGAATGGAAATAATGTTTATGGTGTGTGTTCGTATGTGTGTGTGTATGTTGGAGCGGAATGGAAAAGCTTAGCTGGAAACGAAAAACAACAACCTGAGGTGAAAGGGAGGAATAGATGGTATACATGCTATGAATATTTGAAGACAGTTGATGAACTGGGCCGATAGAAGAGAAGAACGCTTGTTTGTTAGTCACATGGCACCCCAGAGCCCCTTTATTAGGATTCTAAAAGATCTCTGCTGTTTAGCAATCCTCTTGTTTTTCTGGTATCACAGATTCATGTATTATTCTAAAAAGACTACAGTTTTCTTTGTGCTTGCTTTCTTTGATCTTTGTATTTCTGCCTGCTTGCTTTCCCTTTGTAGGTGTCTATCCTAGCTTCTCCCATCTTCATCCCCTGTCTCTTTGTCACTCATCCCCTGACTTGTATCCAGTGTGTCCAGTGGGGATTCTACTCTTTCATTAAAGTCAACCCAATACACCAATCTTTTTTAGTCCCTTTCTCCCGCCAACTCTCCCAGTTCCTGTTGTATATCGCATTCCTTCCACAAACCTTTATTATCTCCTTTTATCTCTCTCCATCCCTCTCTCCATCTCTGTCTCATAGTGGTACAGCCACCCCCTCAGTATAGCTTCATATGTTCCACTTTTGAATGGGGCCCTTGGGGGGACAGGATTGTAATGAATTCAGGGGCCCCATTAATATTTCACACACTGCCTTGTTTCTGTTTGTTTAATGACAGCGCTAATTCAAAGACCATTGATTAAAATTTCATTTTATTTGTTAGATGTTTTCTCTGTTTTTATTTATTTGCTCTAGCGTCACTGTTTGTGCATGTAAACAGTCTGTGTGCCCAGTTGGAGTGTGTCTGTGTGTGTCTGTGTGAGAGAAGGAGATAATTGTACAGACAGGTTTCCTACTTCTTCATGTCCCTATGAGTGTGTGAGTGTTTGCGTGTGAGTGTTTGCGTGTGAGTGTGTGCGTGTGAGTGTGTGAGTGTGTGTGTCTGCGTGTGTGAGTGTGTGTGTCTGCGTGTGTGTGTCTGCGTGTGTGTGTGTGTGTGTGTGTGTCTGCGTGTGTGTGTGTGTTTGTTTGTGTGTGAGTGAGTGTTACACAAGCAGAAATCATGTGTGGTGACATGGCCTCATTTTATGTTGTTTATAACGTTCTGTTTCTGGTCTTTCCTCTAGAGGTTCAGAATCACATCTGATCACAGATTCATAAGTGAGAGAGAGAAAGAGGGAGAGAGAGATAAAGAGAGACAAAGAGCAAGGAAAGGAAGAAGACTTCAAGTAGAGAGAGAGAGGAGGGAGAGAAGGAAGGAAAATAACACCTTTGATAATCAAGTAAACCTTGGTGTTCTTTTCATTCTGCTTAACTCCCAGGGTTTTGGTTATGTCTCCTTCCCTCCCTCTCCATCTTGTCCCCTTCACTCTCCATCGCGCTTTCATGCTTGTCTCGTAAAGAAGCTTGTTTTTGTCACCCATCTATTTCGGTGTGTCTTTTTTTTTTTTTGTCCATGCCAATCCACAATATGGTAGCCTGCCAAGACACTGTGCACAATATGATTGTGAAGCACCTACCTGGCACTGTGGCTGTGTATGTATTTAAAGAACACTGACAGTTGATCAGGCTCCTTTCATGCTTCTGCTTGTCTCCCTTTAAGTCCTTCTCTTTCCTTCTGTCTCAATTAATCTGTAACTCCCTTTCTCTCTCACTCTCTCTTCCCCTCTATACCCCTCCCTCACACTCCTTGTCTCTTGCCCCCAAATCTTTATAAAGATGAAAAACATTTTGTGAATTCAAATTGTTTTGTTTTCTGAAAAGACCCTCTTCTCCCCCCCTTCTCTCTCTCTCCTATTTCTCCCTTTCTGTGCATACACTGTGATGATCTTCCTTACTATAATTTACAATACCTATCTCTTCCCCATCCTCTATTCACGTCCCCTCCCTCCAGATGTTTCAGAGAAATCTCTTATTTTGTCTCCTGCCTTGTCTCCTCCTGTCATGCCTTGGGAAGGGAGTTTGAGATGGGTAAAAGAGAAAAAGGAGAGACAGGGAGAGAGTGAATTTGGTTATATATCCTTTTTTAGACCACTTGTAGCTGGAAGGGCAAATGTGTCGCATTTCTGATATGAAGAAAGAGCAAAGGCGGGTTAGAGTGAAAGGCAGAGAGAGGGAGATTTGAGTAGTTGTCAGGCTGTGTTGGAACAGAGAAAGAAAAGAGGAAACAGTGGAAGAAGGATGATGCCAGTGTCACATCCACTTCTCTGTAAACAAAGTGACAGTCATTTACAGACTAACAATCCATACTTGACTTTGCACTCATCCCTGACTTCCTCGCTCCTGTCTTTCATCAAATCCTCTCTAACTCTCATTTTTTCTCTCTCTCTCTACCCCCCTCCCTGCCCCCATGAATGTTGTCTATAAGTGGGTTTCACCAATGTACTGGAACTCTCTCCATCATTCCTACACCCCCACTCCTCTTTCCCTGCTTCTTTTGCATTACTTTCCTTATGAAATATACAGGGTCATCTCCTCTCATCTATTCTCTCACCTTTTTTCTGTCACTGCTTTTCTTCTTGACATTTAAAAAATGAAGCGTTCTCTTTCAAGAATATTTTCACTTTGTTTGTGAGGAAGTAAGTGGTTTTGCAGGTTAAGTGTGTGTGTCTGTGTATGCAGCAGTGAAATGTATATTCACTCAAAGCTTCATTATTCACTCTATGGGCTTGTTTGCATTTAAAGAGGGAGAATAAAACGCTAGATAAACTTATCTTAGTTTGTATAATCATTTGGATGTGGTGCTGTAGGTTGGATTTGGTGCTGTAGGTTGGATGTGGTGCTGTAGAATAGATGTGGGACTGTAGGATGGATGTGGGACTGTAGGATGGATGTGGGACTGTAGGATGGATGTGGGACTGTAGGATGGATATGGGCCTGTAGGTTGATTGTGGGCCTATAGGTTGAATGTGGGGCTGTAGGATGGATGTGGCACTGTAGGATGGATGTGGCACTGTAGGATGGATGTGGGCCTGTAGGATGATTGTGGGCCTGTAGGATGATTGTGGGCCTGTAGGATGATTGTGGGCCTGTAGGATGATTGTTGGCCTGTAGGATAGATGTGGGGCTGTAGGATGGATGTAGGGCTGTAGGATGGATGTAGGGCTGTAGGATGGTTGTAGTACTGTAGGGTGGATGTGGTGCTGTAGGATGGATGTGGTGCTGAAAGATTGTTGTGGTACTTTAGGGTGGATGTGTTGCTGTAGGATGGTTGTGGTACTGTAGGGTGGATGTGTCGCTGTAGGGTGGATGTGGTGCTGTAGGGTGGTTGTGGTACTGTAGGGTGGTTGTGGTACTGTAGGGTGGATGTGGTACTGTAGGGTGGATGTGGTGCTGTAGGGTGGATGTGGGTGTGTCCATGTTGAATATCCATG
>JACXGJ010010670.1:0-21402 GCA_016801105.1 Esox niger
CCGTACTCCATGTGAGGCTGTCTGACTGGCCGTACTCCATGTGAGGCTGTCTGACTGCCCGTACTCCATGTGAGGCTGTCTGACTGCCCGTACTCCATGTGAGGCTGTCTGACTGCCCGTACTCCATGTGAGGCTGTCTGACTGCCCGTACTCCATGTGAGGCTGTCTGACTGCCCGTACTCCATGTGAGGCTGTCTGACTGCCCGTACTCCATGTGAGGCTGTCGATACAAACCAGGAGCATCTCAAATCATATTAGTGAGCAGCATCTGGCCAGCCTGTCTAGGACGTTATCTAGACCCTTGTCCTATGGTCGTATGATGGATAACAGGGATAAGGAAGGTGCACCAAAAGGCAGAAGAAGCACGTCCTTCTGTGTGTACTCTCCATGATTGCCATTTCTCATTGGCTATGTCAGTGTATTTGTGTCCTTGTGTTTTCGAAAGTCATCATGGAATATTGACATACGTGATTTCATAACATTAAATTAAATTGTATAGCATCATGAAGACAACTTGACAAGGAGACATGAATGACTACATTCACATTACCAAAAGAGGCCAGCTGTTTCTTGTCAAGGCAGTCTTTTAGCCTGACGTTGCTCCATAACACTGTGGAAAGCAAACACTGACACAATCAATGTTAAGACACTGAACGCGTCTCTGTCTTCTCCTTGAGGAGAGAGCTAGATGTATGATCATACAGATGCTGAATCTTAATTTGAGTCAGTTTGCTAAGGCATTATAATTATCCTGCGACAGGAAATGTTTGTTGTTATCCGGATTATATATAATGAGGTTATAGAGGTTGTTGCACTTTTTTAGGGCAAATTAAATCTGACATTTGTAAGAGGAAATAACCACCTTCAGAATACTTTTTTGATCTGGAACACACATATTTGCACTTCCTGCTTTGCTGGATTCTTCCCGCGACAAAAAGACGGTCACATTACGATACGGTATTGGAAGAATTAATACTTACGACTGTAGCACACTGCAGTTGTAGAAGATGAAGTCAGTGGTGATGAATTTGTGCCCTGTCTCCTTGGACTTCAGGGAGAGCTTGACCAATCGCTTGTCACCTGGAAAGACCCATGGTAAATCAAATGCTCAAGAAAGAATTATCCATACATCCAAGGTCTCATACTACAAAATTGTCTTTCTTTCTAGGCAAATTTTTAAATGTAGATGTTGATAAAACATTTCTGATTGCTCCTGCCTTTTATCTGCATTTTCCATTACTAAGAGAAGGGCACTTATGGTCCAAAACAGGAAGCCAGCAAACAGATAGTCTTTCATTCGACTATCTCTGATGGTCCAATTACACCTGCAGGCCTGTCTTCCAGATAATTGGCAAAACATTTCCAGTGGACTTTTAATAATCACCATTAATGGAATAAAACATGGGCTACTCTTTTCAGGTTTCCAACCCATAAGAGCATTCAGTTCTTTTTCCACCATATCCACATGACGTCAGACACATTTACAGCCGATACAACACAACCTACTGAGGTAGATGAAAAGGTTTAGTTGATAACTATCCATAAAATTGGTTATAGTGATATAAATAATTAAAAAAACAGCCTACAAATCAAATTGACCACTTTTTTGAATAACACTCAATAGTATGTTTCCATTCATGTCACCTGGATTACTAGTGTTGGCAAATTGGCCTACACTCTTCTTCTGATTGTTAAAGTAACTACAGATGGTGTGGGACCTGATAGAAGACTTACCATATCCCTGAGTGAGGGAGGGCATATCCTTCAGGGACGGAGACATACACAGCACCTGTCCCTTGGCCAGCACCTCCCCTGGGCTCTCTGTCAACTCCTCAAACACACACATCACCCCGGCTGACAGGCTGGGAACGTTGACCACTTTCACACTCAGCTGGAGGGAGGAGAGGGGGAGGGAGGTCACAGCGCGGGGGGGGGGATTATACAGGTGAGAGGTGATTGTCTCTGATTTCCTTGCATCCCAGTAAAAGTCAGAACCAATATTTATGTAAGTCAACCAAGCTCGCCCACAAGCTGTCATTTCCAATAGAAGGCAAGTGAAGGCGAATAGGCAGAACCTAGGAGAGTCGGTGGGCAGAGCTCAGCCAAGAACGAGTGGGTAGGATCATATTAGGCAATACTGGAGGATTCTAACGTGGGTCTGCTAGGAAACGCCTACTCTTTGAAGTGCATGTTTGCAATAACTCAAATGGACTTGCCCTCCTTCTGAACAATGGAGTCATTTTAAAATTGCAATAAGTGATTTCTACAAAACAAATACCATTCTGCTCACAACATATGTGTCTTTTGGGAACAGAACGAAGATGACAAAAATCAGCAGAGTTGCTCTAGTTTTTGCTTTGGGTGCCATGGCACTAGGTTTCCTCTCCCCGTAGAGAGTGGAAATTATGCTAAGTTACTTCAGATTTATACAACCTGTGAGCTATCTGGTCCCCTGTCTATCAGTGATCAGGTTAATACCAGAACATCTTAGCACTGCAACTGATTTTTGGTAATTCCACATGTTGTGTGTGAGCAACATGTCTAGTGTCATGTTTCTCTATGTTGTGGACAGTGTCTAAGTGTCATGTTTCTCTATGCTGTGGACAGTGTCTAGTGTCATGTTTCTCTATGTTGTGGACAGTATCTAGTGTCATGTTTCTCTATGCTGTGGACAGTGTCTAGTGTCATGTTTCTCTATGTTGTGGACAGTGTCTAAGTGTCATGTTTCTCTATGCTGTGGACAGTGTCTAGTGTCATGTTTCTCTATGTTGTGGACAGTATCTAGTGTCATGTTTCTCTGCTGTGGACAGTGTCTAGTGTCATGTTTCTCTATGTTGTGGACAGTGTCTAGTGTCATGTTTCCCTATGTTTTGGACAGTATCTAGTGTCATGTTTCTCTATGCTGTGGACAGTGTCTAAGTGTCATGTTTCTCTATGTTGTGGACAGTGTCTAAGTGTCATGTTTCTCTATGTTGTGGACAGTATCCAGTGTCATGTTTCTCTATGCTGTGGACAGTGTCTAGTGTCATGTTTCTCTATGTTGTGGACAGTGTCTAGTGTCATGTTTCCCTATGTTTTGGACAGTATCTAGTGTCATGTTTCTCTATGCTGTGGGCAGTGTCTAAGTGTCATGTTTCTCTATGTTGTGGACAGTATCTAGTGTCATGTTTCTCTATGTTGTGGACAGTATCTAGTGTCATGTTTCTCTATGCTGTGGACAGTGTCTAGTGTCATGTTTCTCTATGTTGTGGACAGTGTCTAGTGTCATGTTTCCCTATGTTCTGAACAGTGACTAGCGCCATGCTTCTCCACATTCTGAACAGTGTTAGGTCTTTGTTTTTACAGCCTGTTATTACCTGAGTCGAAGAAGAAGTCACAGACATGTTGTTAGGTGTGACACTAACGTCCACACACAGGTTGAGCTCTGTGTTAAAATGCTGCGGCTCGGCCCACTTCTCACAAGCTTCCTGTCTGGAACACCTGGGAGAAAACACAATCAGGTCAGGGGTTAAAAAGAAACACAACATTTCATGTTGTACTACTACTACAATGACACACAGCTCAATAGAGTACATAACTAATGGACAACAGAGTGCTGGGAGTCTGGGTCCAACTCATAAATTGAGGAATCCGTCTGAAGTACAATAAGTGACAGAGGTCAATCTGACATCATACATTTAGTAAAATTCATGTAAATAAAAAAACACATATTAACATTCTGAGCCAAGCAGACCATTGGAACAAACCACCAAATATATATTTGCCGCCAACATTCTCGGGTTAATGCTGTTGCAACAATTATTTTCATTTAGACCAATTGGTATTGATGGGTGCAAACAATTGTTTCATGTATCCCTTGTCACACCAAAACAATTGTTTCATGTATCCCTTGTCACACCAAAACAATTGTTTCATGTATCCCTAGTCACACCAAAACAATTGCAATTCTTGCACATGTTTGGGCCAGGAATCTGATCAGGTTAACGCTGCATTGCAGACGTTCTCTCTTTAGTGGCAGGTTTATTTTAAGCCCGTCAGTTTCCGTGACGGAAGAGAATGCCCTCATTTTCTCCAAACAGATTGTAATGAGCAACCAGATATCAACAGTCACAACAGCAGCACATTTGTTAGATGTTGTGCTACTGTAAGTTAAAAGATTCACTTTTAAGCTGTGTGGCTGCATTAAAAGTGGCAAAGCATTATCACCACTAAAAACGAATGCTTATTCACCAACAACCACAATCCTCTGTAACATCTGCAGTACGCCCCTGGATGATATGGGGGAGGATTAGATTATCATCACACACTGGAACCAGGGCTCAAAATATACAGATAAAACTAATGGCACTTGTAGCCCTAACTTAAATGTATTCATTGGGATTGATTGACATACATTTTAAGGGATGGCAGTAATAATTGTAGTACTGACACCGTTAGTTATAGTTACTATTAACATTCTGAAAGTGTTGTTACACAGATTTCAGTTGAGAAATTTCAAATCAGCTTTCTCCTATTGAAATGAATAGGGAAGCAACAAGAACTACCATTTATGGAATAGGACAGGAATGGTTGTGAAAAGCTGTGACGACGTCGACCCATTACACAACCATGCTGTCATTAAACCATCTCTAAAGGTCGTTTGGAAGCACTAATGAATGTGGATGTCCATGGTCTGTGAAGATACACTGTGTCTAAAGACAGAGATATATAGCAGAAAAAAAAACATTTTGCTACCTTATGATAACGTAAAACATCACGATGACACATGTAGCCTCATTGTTTACATCTGACTCGGAAAGAATCATGAACATTCCATGGTGGAGCCGAAATCCACTGTCTGAAGAGGACTGACACATCTGATGTAGGTTATTGACCGTTTAGAAACTCTTAGACAGTTAAAAGGACCAGTAAAGCCCAAAGTGGCATTTGAAAATGACCATTCAACTCACCCATCTCACAATTCAATCTGGATCTTCTCCAGTAGGAAAGTTATGTTATTTTCTTTTTGTGGAACATCTTAAAGAATTAAGAAGCTGCTGCAATTCCATGTCAGTTTTTCACCCAAGACACAACACACCATTAATGATTTGTTTACTTCTAATTAAAGCCATATGTCTGGGGAGAGAACAGGGGTAGACTTAATTAAAAATGCAGGGACAACTACCAGATATGACTGCTCTCTGTACAGTAACTGGAACTGTGGTGCGTCTTGCCAGCCAACAACAATTTATATCACTGGGATTCTACTGTTGCTTTGACATTTCTTCTCCTTCAGTTTACAGAAATTAGATTTCATTCAATTACAGTTCAGACCTCTTCCTAATCGAATGGCAGATATGTGATTTATGGTGAACCATCCGCCTGTCTGGTGTCTGTCTGTCTTCCTTTAAGCCTTACCATGACGCAATGAGAAAGCCATGGGATCAGCGACCTGCATTAGTGATGTTCTTCCACCGTCCTATGTGGGGACAAAATGGACTCAACACATTTTCAATTAACAGGTAAAGGAGTCCTCCGTAATATATGACCAAGTGAAATGGGGCAATAAACTGTCAAAACCGAATCTAGTGGTGCTAAAGGCACTAGAAAGATGAAGGTGAGAAACGGGAGATTGGGGGCTTACATTAACCCTAAGAGAAAGCCACACGGTGAGTGCATTACTTCATTACAGCTTGAGAACACCCTTTTTTTGTAACGTAATGTGCCCAGGATAGTTGAGCTGATAAATTGAGTCATTCCTTTTGGCAGACTGGCTCCCTAGCTACATGCCCAATTCACCACTTCAGGTTTCACATATTCTATTACCCTGCCCTCATTCAGTGGACTCAAAGTCAAACTAAGCCAAGGCCACATTTGCACAATAGCATGTACCACATTATGCTTAGACCTCTGTACATTCTGACTTTAAAGGTACAGTTTCACAGGGTTGAAATGATTAATTTGACAGAGGAGATGAAAAAAGCCTTTCATAACACGTGTAAATCATCTATTAATAATAATAATGTAATTTTGTAATTTAAATGGAGTGGGTTAACTGGGAAACGCTGGGACACCGAATTGAATTGAGCACATTAATTGATATGGGGAAGGTGTGGGCCTTAACTAAGGGTCTGGGTTAATTATCTATTTGACTTTGATTAGTGACAAGGATGACACAAGAGACAATCAAGTCTGTAGAGGGGATGAAGCCATATTGATAGGACAGTCACTTATCGGAAGGCTTATTTTACTGTCCTTTTTACGATAACCTTGAACCATGCTAATCTGAAACACCTCTCAAATAAATGGGACTAAATGTTCAGTATGAGTAATGAAGTTCTGTAAAAGGTTGGATTGTCAAACAATACTGCAGCTGTTTCATATTACATTAAAAGCTAAATAAAATGATATTTTTTGTCTCGTGTTTTACTCTCATGCTGTTTGGAGATTGTGTCGTTTTTCTGTATAATTTGTTATAGTAGTATGTAAATATTTCAGGTACTCTTTGATAAGCTGGGATTTTGTATGTCTTCTGAAAACCGGCAGAGACTCTGCCATTATACCCTCAATGGAAAACTGGTTACACCACTAAGGTGCCAGAAAAGAGAAGAGTTTAAACTGGGCAGATTGGGAGCTGCCCTCCCTTAGGGGCGGGATGGCTTGGAGCCCAGAAATAGCCACAGTAGCAATATAGGATTTGAGTATTGCCTGAAAGTAGGGAGAAGCTCCCCTTGCTGTTCCGTAGCCAAGCACCAGATGCAAGCTTCAACTGGAAGCCAGTGTGGCGAGCGGAGTAGGAGGACATGGAAGACCTTTGCCGAAAGCCCTACCAACAGATTAAATAGTCCAGAAGTGGGATGACAAGTGCCCGGATTAATGCCTGTGCCACAGCTCATACTATATGAATGTTGTAGAACATGAACCTGCATGAGTGCTGTCTAGGTCACACCATGGAGGGGGACACTGGAGTAGGGTTGCACAATTTACTGAGATGTCATCGAAATTGCGATACCGACATGTGCAATATCAAAATCGCCAACTTACGCAGATTTTCAGCTCCAAAATATAAATGATACGCGCTTCACGAGACAACAGGCAGGCATCATTAATCCATAACTGTTTAACTTGAAGGTATTTTTGTAGATTACTTAAATACCTGGACTAATTTTGGTTAAATGCTTGATGGTTTTTCAATGTTTGTTTCTCTATGAAACAGCAATCATAAAATGTATTGGATTTATTTTAGATGCTCATGGGGGTTTCAGAGGTTTTGTTAAAATAGGAAGGGGTATCCTAGTTTGAAGGCGAAAGCTAGTTCCATTATTGGGCTCCCAGGGCATAGAATAACTTTAGCAGGGTTGAGCATGAAAATGAAACGAAATAAGAACATTCTTCATATCAAATGGTTTGATATTGGTGGTCGATGTAAGTGAATACGTTTTTTGGAACCTTTGGGGGTCTTTGCTAAGCTAAACAATGGGCTTCACTTTATTGATGGCACAAACCTGCCTTCCTCTATACCAGTTGCTAGGAATTATTCTCCAATTATCAAAATACCCTGTCAATCTCAGTCTTATTTAAAACAACGCAGAGGTACTTTCACCATTCAATGAGCACTTTACATTAATAACTGAAAAGCTACTGATGTGTGATGGTGTGCGGTCCTTGCAGTCATTTCACCATTTATGGAACATTAATGAAGTCTCGTGATTAGGGAACGTTTTCACAAGATAAACGCAAATGTGACATCCTCACCAATGCCCCCCTCAACAGATACATTAGCAGAGATATCACTAAATAATCCTGATTTGAATCACACTGCAAATCCATCTTTCAGTTTCCTCTTGTTGCCATGGACACAGACCATTTCCCAGGGTGCACTTTGTTTTTTTCCCCTCTTCTACCCTGGCTCGACTAACATGATGGCTAGAGGCTAAATAGCCCTGGGGGAAAAGCAGACAAAGCCGAGACAACAAGTAAAAGAAAGGGAAGCAGGTCAAAGCTAGTCCCCCAAACGAAGGTATTTTTGGCAGGGGGTGTTTTTTAACAGCCATCTCTCATGGCAACCCATCTTCTTAAGGGAAGGAGAGCTCTGGCAATACAGACAAAAAATCAAGCTTTAACAACCACACTATTTCACTACATCCTTTTTTGGAGCATTACACCAATATGTGTCAAAACGGTAAAACTATAATAGCCTAAATTGAGACATTAAAGATTAGAGGAGAAACAATGCTGACAACCTATTTCTTATTAAAACATCTACACCATATTGCTTTTCAATGATTCAAACAGTTCAAATTAATAATAGCCTTGAATAAGTTCTTAAAAGTTACATCATGCTGACACGCCAAAATACAGCTTTCTATTTGTGAGAGAGCAAGGAGGGGTTCAAGGTGGCCCTTGTCTTAACCACTTTAATACGTAATACAGTTGAAGTATCATGAACCAAAAAAGCAAAAGATTTTAAATAACTAACTTCAAAACTATAAAAAGGTCAGTACACTGTATGATTATATTCATTTTAGGATGACTGGCTTTGAAAAGTCAATATTAAAGATTAAACAACCATCAGTTTTAGTTGTCCGGTCAGAAATCCAAAAAACGAAACACAATCCAAAGTTGAGCAGCAAGTAAGGTGAGTGCTGCTGAAAACGTGCCTCATTGACTGGACTGAAAAGTCAGTATTTGTACAGAGAAGCGAGTCATCCCAGTAATTTGAGCTGCCTCCTGCACATGAATGAGCAGTCTGAGGTTGTCTGGCTTGGCCTACATCCTGCTAGGACAAACAAAGACCAGCTCTCTGCTTCTCATGGGTCTGAAGAGTGAGAGAGAGAGATGACAATTCAGATTCCACCAAGCAACTAACCTATGTATGTCTGCTGTCCCACCGACTGAATACAGTATGTCAGTCGTCCATCTCAATCCAACTCAATCACCTTCCCTTAATACCTCTGAGCATCACAGGGGATCAAGTAGTCCTGACAGACAGCACATTGAAGCCACTTAAAAGTGAACAAGTGGATATAGAAGACGATTGTGTCCCATGCAGGGATGACGCTTCACCAGAGAGGAACAGAGGTTAGACGGGTGAATCAGGCCCAATTTAGCCATTCAATCTTTTCCGCGCTTTGCTTGATCTCACACTAATTGCGCTGTGCAGTGGTTGTCACAAGGTCGTGTCATTTTTTTCGGGAGTACCACATTAATATGCAAACAAACGTCATTTTCAAACTACTTCGGCAAAATCTATGCTAATTATTCCATCATCAGTCCAAGATTCAAATCTTAATTAAAGACGATTAAGGTATGGATGGCTGGTAGAAATGTAAAGGACTGAATGAAATGTTCTATCATGGTTGTCATTAATGTCTTTGGCCTAGAATATGTATGTTTTTATTGTAGATATATTTTTCTCATTTTAGTCATTTAGCTGACACCCTTAACCATGCTGACGTATTGTGGTGAGGTCATACATTTCATACTGTGGGAACTGGACCCACAACGTATGGCAAATTCAAGCGCCATGTTCTACCCGTTGAGCTACCTGGAACCATCTTCCTCAGGACATTATCTCTGAAAAATACTTAACTGCTGAAACCAGGCTCAGTTAAATGAGATCATTTCATAACTGACTATAATTCAGATTAAATCCATGGGTAGATATTGAAGACATTTGCTTACATTTGCTTAGTCTCATTATTGATATTCACTACTCCACCTTCAGTGTAACTTTTCCTCAAGTCCTGCCCTGTCTAAGAAAGCCTCTCCATACTGCGGCCATCAAAGACATTAGAGTATATTATGTAGACACACGTTTGTCCTTCTGCAGGATCCCCTTCTCTCCGTTACTGAACGCAGCACTTTCTCATGACGTCTCAAGTCAAATTCATCTACAGAGGAAATGGAGGAAAAATGTACCCGATGACAAGTGAAGGAGTTATAGAGAGAAGTGGCAGGAGGCCAGCAATATCCAGACATTTCCTGAGCCCCTGCCATCTGCCGCCCAAGGGTCAACCCAGGGGTCAGCCCAGAGGTCAGCCCAGGGGTCAACAGGAAGGAGCACATCTGGGGCAGCTGTCACCTGTCACTTCCTGTGTGGAGCAGACCAGAGCGACCAGGTGGACTGGTTGATATCAGGCAGCTTCCGCTAGCTGGGCTAAATCCCAGACCTCTCAGCGGTGCCATTAAAAGTTAATACTAAACTGGATGTATTGCTGCTAGACTGTGACTTTCCAACAGCATCTGGCCATCCTGATTTTTAACAGGGCCTTCATTATTCTCACTTTGATAAGTATCAAATGTCACCTTGGAAATCCGTGCGGCAGCTCTGGAATCAATTTATTATTTTTCTATTCGTATCAGCTGAGGCAACTTGATCACACAAACCAACTGTGTTTTGGTTTTCCCAATCCATTTATCTACCCACAGAGAAGAAAAGCGCATATGCAAAGTGATCTACTTACTTGTTGTGAAGAACACACCATCCACAGTGGGGGTCTCCAGAGCCTAGACAGGTCTTGCAGGTAGTGTACTGGCCACAGCTCTCCACAGGTAGCCTGGTCACCTGCAGAACACAACACAGCTTCAGCTGAAGAGATATTTAGACATGTCGGATTTTCCAACTAAACCGGAGTTAGACGAACTGGATACCATTTGAATCTAGTCATATATAGTTTTAGAAAGCACGATAGTGATCAACATTCTATAAATGTGATAATCTTTCTTAATATAACATGATTATATCGTACTAAGAGGCTAGACGACAGATTTTATCCACAAACCATACTACAACTAAACACTTGAGCTGTCTGACAACCAACTTAACTTAGTCCCCAGGCTATTGGCCACAGCGAAATAGAGCACACCTACCACTTGGAACACCTACCACTTGACATTAGCCTATGGGGAGGGATCGCATCATTACGTGGAAAGTTTTTGTCATATTTTGAATATAGCAAATCAAGAGTCTGTGACTTCATACTACCAGCTAACAACACATTATTATCAATAATGAATCAATACGTTTTACTCAAGCAAAAACTGTCTTGCTATGCTACAAGTCAGTGCAAGAGAAACAAGTTGTTCAAGAGTGGTGTTCAAACAGCTGTCCAAAAGAAATGTTACAACATGGTGATTTGTGCTTTTCAGCGGAAAACATGGGGTAACTTGCTGTGGGAGATGATTGGTCAGTAAACTCAGAGGATTATCGCAGGTTTTCTTCTGGCTTTATTAAAGGCCACACTGTATATAAATACTGTATATACTATGACACCTATTGCAGATAATGGTGATGCATAGGACACACTATCGAATGTTCCCCAATTTGGTGCATAGAGATGCATAGAAAGCATCATTTGGTAGAAGCTCAAAGGAGTTGGCATTTGTCTACCAAAAACTTCCAGCAATTGAAATAAGATAACTATGATGTGCCCTTGAGCATGGCACCTAATCCAAATTGCTGGTATAAATTCATCTGGATATGAGCAGCTGCTAAATTACTGTGATTTATATAATTTAAGAAAGACACAAGGTTTACTGTTGTATTTTACCAAATCACTTTTATATTATTAGGCTATACATTATGTCAACAATATGTTGACAGATAATTTCATTGTCTGTTTCCTACTCTGCATGCAGTACAGCAAAGTTTATTTAATGCAGACTAGCCTGACACACCATTTGTGATTGGCAGTAGGCTCTTTGTGTCAACAAAAAGGCAGCCGACCTTTGTCAGCACTGAAGTTTGAAGGCAAGACCAGATTTGTACATATAAAATATGTTTTCTCAAACATTAAGACATGTTTGTGTTATTAGTATGTAGAATACCAAGTTTTCCATTTGGATATTTTTCCCATCCCCCGCAAACATGGCAGGTTCTGCATACCAACAAATAAGCAAAATGTCAGCATGCTTATCTTCAACGGTCCTGTGTAGCTTAGATGATTTTTTCCATGGTATTGCTACACCACGGTTGTGGGTTCAAATCTCATTGGATGCTAGTTTGAAAATGTAAATGGTAGCTAGTTAGCTACAACTGCTTAGTGAGTACTAGCTAGGTAAATGAGTTCTCAACAGCTGCCTCTAGCTGAATGGATGTGCACAGCATGAAAACATGAAAACCTGCTGAGAGAATATCGTTTTATGGTCTTCACATGAGAGAGACAAATAATGACGTATGTTTAATAATTTGTGAAACATTTTTGTTCTTTCAAGCAAGCTGTTGGTGTCAGAAGAGATCGCAAACCTATGTAGCTTGATAACCGGTGTCAGTAATTTGTCATATGCAGGAAGTGTTCTTAGTTTTCTGAACCAAGTCCTTGTGTCACCGTTCATGTATACAAATGGCAGGGATATATTTCTGTAGCAGATAGATTGTCAGTTTGATTTTCATCAATTTAAATTATTTTTTAAAAAGGTAGCCGACGCAAAGCTTGTGGCAAGTCTTGTTAATCCCAAAAAAACAGTTTTAGTGGAAATTGTTCCTAAGTCATGAGGACACCCTAATCATTTATTCAGATTTCCATTTTGTTCGGTTGTTTAGGTACTCAATTAGCTGTAAATGAGAAGAAAATGTAATAGTATTTAAATACAATTTATATCTGTTGCCCAATGCTGAAGGACTAGAGGTATTTTAGAATGTTTGTGTGTTTTTTAATTAATGTAATTGTGGAGCACATTTGTAGTATTTAAAACAATCATTGGGTTTGCACTTTCCCAACATACATAGGAAACATTTTCCCCACATGTGACATTGGGTTAATGAAAAAAAAACTTCTTAACATTGATTTTAACATATTGCTATTGTGATTTTGATATTCTAACTATAAGCAGTGCATATGTTAAATAAGTAGGCTTGAAAATAAAAAGTTATACATGGATAACTGACATGTATCTATCTGTATTTTAAATTACTCCCATGGTGCTTCTAGTCTTAAGTGAAACTCTGTTGGTGCAATTAATTTTGCTGCATTCAATGTATTTGGTTCTGTGACTTCAGCTGAACCTCGAGCTTTCACGGTGAGTCAGTAGAGTGGGTCAGTTCAATAGTGTTCTCAAGCCTTTAAACGATAGACGACTTATTGAAAATGTCTCCCTGGGCTTATGGGTAGCTATTCTGGAGCGAGGCATATACCCCTTTAATACTAAGCACTTTTCAAACTGACCAGGCAGTGAATTATTTGCCAACTTTGTTTTCTATCTAAAAGGTATCTAAGAAGCAATGACATAGTGATGAATTCGGAGATATAATGTTAAAAGTTAGAGCACCAAGAGGCCCCTGAAGAAACCCACTGACGGCAGACAGCTGTGTCATTGCAAAACAAGGGTTTGAATGGTGCTTGCAGATCGCCCAGAGATGTCACAGAAGGCAGTGCAACAAATCAGCACAGTCTGTGTTTGGGGGTTGAGTAATCAAACATGGCTGCCTTGCCTCCTTAAAGTACAAAGCTAACAGTCTACATTTCTTGGATTGGTGAGCAGTGTAATAAGAACTAGAACGGCATCAGACATGCTTTGGAAGATAAATACAGTGGTAAAATCGATTTAAACGTTTTTGTTGTCGCTGATCAACACAGAAACCTCAACCTCAAATTTGCTGCATCCAATTTGCCCTCTATCATCACAAGGTCCTGATGCAGCAAAGCATCCCCATGGTATGTTGCTGCCACCACAATATTTCATTGATGTTCATTGATGTTCTCAGGAGGATGTGCGGTGTTAAGCTTGCACCAAACAAGCTATATTTTCACATCAGACCATAGAATCTTCTTCCACTAGGGCTCAGTATACCAAAAGGCAAACATGAGCCGAGATTTGATGCAAGTCCATTTGTTTATGCCACTCTCTCATAAATGCAACCTTTCTAAAGCATCCTAGCTATTGTTGCAGTATGCTCAGTGTTTCGCAGTTCAGCTTTGATGACTGTAACTCCTTTACATTTATCATATGCCTCTTGATGGCCTCTGTGATTAGTGTCATTCACGCCCAATTTCTTAATGGCTTTTATTGTGTTCCAGGGGATATTCAGTGCTTTGGGAATGTTTTTATATCCTACACCTACACCTGTTGTGAAGAACATTATTTCAGATTTGCTTTGAATCTTGCTTTGTCTTCATGACAAAGTTTTTGTTAGGAATTGTACTAACCAATTCTGGGACCTCCCTGAGACAGGTGCTTTGAACCTGAAATCATATTTCTCACACACAGATGGATACTATTCAACTAATTATGTTACTATAAACAATTGGTAGCACCACAGCTGATTCAGGCGGGTCATAGCTGTGGGGGGGTACTTATGCAGTTACTTATTTCAGTTTTAGAGCTATAAATAATTTAGAAGAGTTTGCAGAACTTTTCAATTAGACACTACCTTAAAATCCATTAAATATACTTTAAACTCAAAATTACTCTATCGGCTCTGCTATTCTTAAGTGGAATGCCTTCATTATACAGTACCTACTGTATTTGGTTCTGTGACACCAATTGAGCGTCATGCCATTGCAGTGAGTCAGTGTTAAGAACAACAGTGTTAGTAAACATTTCAAGCCTTAAACACTAGATGTCTTATTGAAAATTTCACCTGGGCTTATGGGTAGCTATTTTGGAGCGAGTTGCATTCCTTTAATATAAAGTCCTTTTCAAATTGGCTATGTCGTGAATTATTTCCCAACTCTTTTCTATCCGTAAGAGATCTAAAAAGCACTGATGCATTAAGTAATACATAATATAATCTAAGTTAAAAATTAAAGCACAGAGGGACTCTTGAATAAATACACTGACCAACAGTTAGCGGTGTCATTGCAAGACAGGGGTCCCAATCCTGCTCATAGATAAGCCCAGAATTCCTACAGAAGGCAATGCAGTTTACCAGCAGAGTCTGTGTTTGAGGGGTAAGTAATAAAATATGGCTGCCTTGCCTCCAAAGCTTATGCAATCAATTAATATACTTTGAACAATTGACACATTTTATATCAGGACTTCTTTGTGTTGATCATTGGCAAAAACTCAATTTTGTGGGTGAACACTTAAGAACCACTATACCTCTGCGTCAATGTGAGGTCTACCTCCAGCTAACACCCTCGATCACGCCACCAATCCTTTGAACGTAACTCAGTCCCTCAACCAAGCCACCAATCCTTTGAACCAGCAGTTTTTGGATATTTGTGAACCAAGTTGTTTCTGCTGGATTTACATTTGACTCCTATTCCAAGTCTAGCCCCAGCCGGTACGTTTGTATTCCCAGGGTATGAACTTCTGCCTGTCCGGATCGACCAAGCTTCCCGCCTCCTCTTTTGCATTATTACAAAACATCTTCTGTGCTCTGCGCTTGAAACCAGTACACTGTATTCCCTCGTATTCATTACAATCAGCTGTCCTACATCTACTGAGAGCAGCTGTCATGGTTTCGTTGCCTTCCTGCGGCACTGTGTGGTTATGTGGTTCATTTTCAACAGTTCACCCAAGTGTTTTGATCTACATTGCAATATCAATTGCAACATTCGATAAACTGAAATTGAGCTTTTTTCCCAATGCAATGCAGTCTTACCGTACAACCTGCTAACTTTACTCAGTAATATGTGATGGCAAAGAAAGAAAGGAAAGCATGGATGCTCAGTGATAACAACATTGTTAATAAATGTAGAGCCCTGCTGATACACCCTGAGTAGCCCTCTGCCTGTAGTGTGAGGTAGTCAGGCGGTGGGTGGGTGAGGTGTTATGCAGAGCACTGTGCTTACTGCTGCATGCAAATTTATTCTGCACCAGCGCTTAAACAAACCACCACCAAACCACTGAAACTGTTTTACAATCCTCTGCCCCAAGTCTATAGTATGGCCTTATATACGCAGTGGCAACAGTGCTGTTAGATAGTGCTTTAAATATAGCATTGTTAACTGCCACACATCTATTTGAGAGTTTCACGTGGGCTGGTGTGAAAAGCTGAGTGAGTTCATATGTTCCACTGTATATACTTCTGTGAAGACCTAAAGCAAGATAGTCTTTATGGGTCTGAGCTCCAACCTGTGCACCCGTATAATCAATTCTCCCTGCAATGCTTTGCCGGCCAGTGCTGCTTATTGTTTAGCTTCTGCTATTCATTCACCTCTCATATAAGCTAAAGACATAAGCAGGAGGCAGGCTTGGAAAAGCCACTTACTGTACAGTAAGTTAAAATCACAGTGCAGGAGTTCAGCCAAAGATTTCTTTGTTTTTACAGATTAGAAAAAGGGTTTACTCCACATGCCTTTTCTTTAATAAGTTCCAGATAAATAGCTCTTAATAAAAACCTGTACACAAAACAAATCAATTGGGAATCAGTTGACACACGCTTAAGCATTGGAGTGGCGCACATTTAATCATTATGGGAAATATCAATATCTGAAGCCGACCCATGTGGTTTTACTCCCGCATGCATGAGTAAGCCCATTGTTTGAGTGAATGAGCTAGGCAGCACAGAGAGGTGCCATTATCCCTCTATCAGATTCCATTTGTTAATTCTGGCCATAGGGGTTCCTCCTCTCCTCAGTGATTGCTGTCCTTGTGGCCATCCCACCCCTGAGAGGGGCTGCTCTCTTCCTTTGATCATGCTCCACTTCTCTCTAATATCATTCTCTATCTAACCACTCTTCAACGGGAACTCTGGATTAAAGCTTTATATAACACTGCGCCAAATTCATATCTCCTCATTTCGACTACGCAGACCTTTTCTGAATCAAAAGATCTGCATTTTTCCTTTCTTTTTCTGTTTGTTTCTTTTTTTAAATTATTCCATGCTTTCTGGGAGTAAAAAGTAAAAGGCTAAAGATCAAATCTTTTTCAGAACTGCGCAACATCAGCAATTCAATGTTCCTTTCAATGAAGTGCTCAATTCAGAAGAAAACAAATATCCTCTGACAGATTTATTATGCAGGGAACCAGAATCATTATTATGTGCAGCTGTATGTACTGTATAGGCTCTCTTCTAGTCAGCTGCAGAGGAACTTGGTGTGTTAACCTTCCTATCCGATCCTCAGCGTTACAATAAGGACTCTTAGAATAGAGCTATTCTGCAAGGCTCTACGGAGAAACCTCCCGGAGGTTTCCTTTTTGGGAACCAGCTGAGGCAGAATTGAAAGACATTGAACTGATGTTTCATATTCTGTCTTCCTGTCACGCAGATGTTAAAACAACATAACTGAAATTCCGGTTGGATTTTCAAACAAAGCAGACTGTTGACAGTGCCTGGGTCTAATTCAATTCCTTTTAACAAATGTATCTTTTTACAGCCAAGATAGGTCGTCATAACGCAGAACAAATGTTTTCACATGCATTATGAATGAAGCCGTGCAACCAAAAGTGAAAATCTCAAGAACTACATCATTTAGAGACTGGCTGACATTTCTATTAAACTTTGTAGTGGTTAATTCAAGATGCATTTTGACTTTTTTGTAGAATTTATAAATGGAACAATTTACTGAGGAAAAGTTTAAATCTTCCATTCTCACTTCCAGAAATAAAATATGATTAACCTTTAGTTATAATCATTTCATGTTGTAGGTGTGTGTGTTTGTCTTCCTCACCTGTTTGTCACTCAGAAGGTAAATGTATTGATAATCAGGGCTAAAGACCATGTCACGCAGAATAGGCTTCCCTTCAACCACTGTAACTGTCTCATACAGCAAAGCACTCTGAGATGGGGGAGGTACGCCGTCCACTCGGATCTGAGAAAGAAAGAGACATACACTCAAATAAATAGCCTAATAATTTCAGATTTCTTTCAGATTACTACAGTGTTTGAGTCATGACATTGTCACATCAAGCAGCACATTTTTGTGCACCAAACAGCATGTGGGGAACATACTCCAGAGCCTGGATTCAATGTGAAAGTGTGTTAGGGGCGTTGCAGATTTTAACGTCAATGTTTGCAAAGATTAACATTCATGGTAAATACCGCCTGTTACCCACATTCTAAGTGAATCCAGGCCAAGACTTATGTTTTTAACCACACACAACATAAGGTACCAGTTAAAACTTTGGACACACATCACTTGAATGGGTGTGTCCAAACTTTTGACAGGTACTGCAAGCTGAAAATCTCCCACAAAACCTTCAGCTCTTTCATTGACCTAGTTAAAGAATTCAGAGGCATTCTGAATATGTATGTGAGCAGGGGGGCTGACGAGGAGGAATTTTCGCAATATGTAAGATCAGTGAAAAGATAAGATGAATCAAATGTTTATGATGCTTACTATACACAAACAGTAACACACACACACACACACACACACACACACACACAATCCCCGCTGTTTCATCATCACCACTTTCTCTGTTTCCTCACACTGATAATTAGAACACGGCGCTGGCTCGGTAAAGGAGTTCTAAAAATGTCAAATTCACGTAATCTTTGATGTGATTGGAAATAAATACTGTGAGCTCTGACAACGGCAAAGCTCACCTATTTTCACATCCTTTATTCAGGAAGAAAAAGGTGGCAGCTTGCTGTTCTGTCCTAATCAATTTTGACGGAAATGTGAAAGAGGGAGGAATGGAACGGTAAACAAAACCACATTTACAGAGAAATATGGAGGAATCCATTTTGAATGAGCATGGAATAGAAACATTTTAATATATATAAACAGATCAACTGGAACAGATATGAGGGTGACAAGCTTAGCTTTCTCCTAAATATCTGGGTCAGTCTGAAGTGATAAACATCGTTAGTCTGTTAATTAGCTGCATCCTCGTTGCAGCAGTCTTAGTAATTAGTGTTGACAAGGTGGCATCAATTAATCGAAGGTTGCCATATTGTGTGTCACAGGTTTGGCCAAGACGGAGCTTGAGACATTCCCCCTTCCCAAAAATGCCCAGGACAGCCGGGATGGAAATATGACGGTCATTGTCTGAGCTTCATCAGTTCAGCGATACCAGCTGCAGTCATCTCACACTCACAGCTTTTTGCTGCCAAGTTCTTCATTTTCACAACTTCCAAATGCCAGACATCATTAGCATTTTCTTCCAGCAAGTTCTTCTCCTATTTTTTCGTATCTGTGGCATGAGATCATTTGTGAAATGTATCCTGGGGCTTATACCTCTAACATGATCAAAATGAGACATTAAAGCACTTTCCATGTTATACAAGACAGTATATCAGCATTCACTGTTAAAATGCAAAATGTTGTCAGATTTAGATGGATAAAATGTTACTCACAAAACACTTGCCCAATCAAAAACTGCCCAAAAAAAGGAAATTTGACAGAAAGGCGGCCAATTAACACACTATAACATAACGGGAAAACTGTCAGCAACAGTTGCAGCGTGACCAAGCAATTAAGCAAACCAGCAGCCAGAATATATCCAGTTCACACTTGAAGAATGACTGTCCCTAAAAACAAACTAATCCTTTTGAAATGTACTTATGTTGATGTGTTACGAGTAAGGTGTTTTTTATATCTAGTGAGCACGTGTACAGCGAAGGGTAAATAGGATATTTTTGAACATAAACACCTTCTCGTCAGGGTTTGGTGAGACAACGTATGAGCATTGGTTTAGAAAGAATGCCTGCTTTAGCCCGTTAAGATGTGGTGGCACAGTGTTTCAGAGACACACTGGGTTAGTTTGCCCCGGTGCCAGTCTGACTGGAGATGCCCCGTTAGATGGACCATTGGAGTTGTTGAAAATTATCAAATCAAATTGAATTTGTTGCATGCGCAGAATACAAAGCCAAATCCCAACACGGGACTAAAAAGGGATTACATGAAAAGTAAAAAACACAATATAAATAGTGTGTGTTTCCATGAGTACTAGAACCGAGTCCATCTTGCTGTGTAAGATAGCTGTGTAAAAGGGACTAGACATATTCATAATCAGTAAATAACTCACTCAGATATTAGTCATTTCGATACATCTATAGTACTGTGGTACAATGCGCACAGACCAAAAGTAAAGGAGTAGTGCAAATAAAGAGAAAATGCTGATAGTCCGAAAGCAAATGTCTCAGGACTAGATTCCTGTTGGTTTTGGACCTGATGACCTGGCACCACTTGCTGTGCTTTGACAATTATAATGTCCTTGCTCTGACTACACCTGGTACATAGGTCCTAAATGGCAGGGAGTTGGCCCCTGTGATGTGCTGGGCCTATTCCACCACCCTCTGAAGAGCCTTGTGACTGAGGGCAATACAGTGCATCCCAAGCAGTGACGCAGCCGGTCAGGAGGATCTCATTGGTGCAGCTGTCCAGGCCCATGCCAGGTTTTCCACAACCTCCTGAGGCAGAAAGGGGTCCTGTCCTGCTTCTTCACATACAACCGAGTATGATTGGACAATGTAAATTCCTTGCTGATAAGTTCTTGACCTGCTCCACTGCAGCACTGACCATGCTTACCTACAGACAGTATAGCCCACCATTAGCTCCTTTGTCTTGATAATGTTTAGGAAGAGGCTGTTGTCCTGGCACAACACTGCCAAGTCATTAAGCCCCTCCCTGGACACCGTCTCACTGTCGTCAGCAAACCTGATGATGGTGCTGGAGACTCGCATGGCCACCCAGTCGTGGGTGAACAGGGAATTGAAGATGGCTAAGCCAACACACTTGGGGAGGTGGGGGTGCAGAATCCAGTCACAGATGGACTTGTTCAGTCCCAATTGCTTGAGTTTAATGATGAGCTGGGGAGCATACGGCATTGAACTCTGAACTGTAGTCGATGTAGTCCAGGTGAGCGAGGGCATTGAGGGGCCTGCATCATCTGTTAATCTGTTGGGACGGTATGCAAAAGAGTCCTGGGTGTCTGGGATGAGGGTGTTGATCTAAGCAATGACCAGCCATTAAAAACTGTATTAACAGCTTGTAGCGCCATGAGGTATAATGAATCATGATGAAGGAATATTAAAACTGTCAAGCAAAATGATATTCAATCATAAGATCATTTTTTAACATTAAAGGCAAACCCAGTATCCTGTATCACTTACATTGGAACTTCCACTGCTGGTGGATTAAGGACAGTCCTCAATAACTGTCAAAATAGGTCAATAGGTACATAAATCAACATTAAATATCCAAATGCTCCTATACAGGTGACTTGAAACACCCAAATAGTATTTTCCACCATTTCCGGTAGCACTTCCAGTTCCTGGTTAAGTGGTGTTATAACAAACCATGTAATGCCCCAAACATCTCATGCATTTGAATTTCTTAGCAATGTTAAGCTTTCATATTCTTTTAATTGGTGATAGCTCAGTTGCACTTTGTTTTAACTATACAAATCTCTATACTCCATACATACATACTCCATACATACATACTATACAAATCTCTATACTCCATACATACATACATACATACATACATACATACATACATACATACATACACATATACATACACACACACACACACACACACACACACACACACACACACACACACACACACACACACACACACA
>JACXGJ010010671.1:0-21402 GCA_016801105.1 Esox niger
GGGGGGGGGGGGGGGGGGGGGGGTGTAGTAGACTAAAGTAAGCTTCATAATAATCTGAAATCCTTTAGTATGCCTCCATCACATCAAAATACTATTTAACACGAGTGCACATTGCCATTGTTCTAGGACTGGAAATCTATTACGATTCTTAACCCACAACTAAGTCCCTTTTAAGATGGGCGGCATGTTAATAATGCATGTATATCCCACATACTTTAATATCTCCCCCCAGGCTGTTTTGGTAACCATGCTTAAGAGCCGGGATCACGGTGAAGCCGACAAACAGAAGAAAATGGCACAGAAACGCCTACGTAACCAAGTGCTGTTGGTGAAGAGGAAAAAAATCCAGCCCACATAGAAAGATAAACATGGTGGCGGTAGCCTGGAGGATTGAGGGGCGAGCCAATAACCAAAGGGCTGCTGGTTCAAATCCCAGGGCTGATAGGGGGCGGGGATTTGCCACTGTAACCTTATGCAGCTTTCATCCGTTCTGTGTGTGCTATTTCAGCAAGTAATGAACAAACAATGCATGTTGGCTGGATGAATGAACATGAATAGGCTATGTATACAGGGAATAGTAAACATTCAGTGAGCCAGTGGATGGGTCAGCCATCATCACTCTGTCGGCAAGGTTAAGACGCCAGTCTAACGATCAAACCGAATACTTTGCGCGTGGACGTATTTTGTGAACGCTTGCGAGCGTTAGTGCACGCGAGTGCATGAGGGGGGTGGGTGGGCGGTGTGACTCACTCCACCCAAACAACAAAACAGGGCAGTTCCGCCCCCGCGCTACCCACATCGGCGTTACACTCATGCCCGCCTGCGTTGGCACTTGCCGTGGCACCCGTTGGAGAGAGGCAGAGAGCCAAGAATCATCCCGGAGCCAAATGTGCCATCTTGGGTACGTAAGGTTGAGGTTATCACGACACGCTTGGTTTGTATATGCGTGTTTATCTGAGCGCCCATATGGGTGCGGGTATTTGTGTCCTTGTACTCTCTGTTGGCCTGTTTTGCATCTGCTGGGATATTTATTGGTTTGATTTCATTAGTTTCGTAAGGTAATCTATTTTCCATGCTAATAAACCAACGCACGGTCACAACGGTTACTGCCTGCATTCATTGACATTTAAATCCTGCTCAAGTCACAGAGTGCACAATAAAAAACAATTATAATCATCTCCAGTAGAGCATTGCGATCAAAGTTAGCAAGAAGTTGTAATGATCTATTTTTTACCATGTGACCTAACCGCCAACTCAATCCTGCCCAACGTCCCTCAAAGCTTTTTCCCCTTTTCCATTTATATTCTTATACTGAGTCTCAAATCATACAGATACACATATTATGATGTCTCTGTACATTGTAGGACGAGCTGCGCTTTGCCAATTGCCGGATTCTTCTTTATAGGTCATGGACCAAGTCATTAATTTCTGATGGTTATCAGAGCAAACACAACATACAGAGCCTTGGGGAACCAAGGTTAAGGAGAAGAGGACATTTCCCGAGAGAGCAGTGTGGGAAGTACAGTATACACTGCGAAACAGAGAGAAACTGCCGAACGAGAAATCGACAGAGAGACAGGCAGACAGAGAGAGCGAGAACAAAAAAGAAAAACAGCCAGGGAGAACACTGCAGCCTTCACCAGGGTCCCTAGGGAAGGGCTAGGCACTTGGAGGTGCATTATGGGAACAAAGCAGCCAACAGCAGGGCATCAGCGGCGATTAGCACCCTGGCGCCAAGCAAGAGCCGACAGGTGGACACTAAACAGGTGCTCATCTACATGCATCTGGACATGTTTGTTTAAAAGGGTTATGCAACACGGGTGAGCCACACAAAGAGGATGGAGGAAAACAGCCCTCCACTGTCCTCTAAAACTAAAAGACCCAGTCATGCTGGCCAGGGAACCTTTGCAATGAGCTTAAGGATTCAGGAAAACCTCTCTTGGAAGAAATTATTGCGTGGTGGGGGAATTAGGATTATGCTGTGAGCATAAAAAAAATTCCTTGCTGTAATAATTATTTTCCTTTACGATCTGCACGTGTGTGTGAGTGCTTTTGGCTTACCTGTCTCCGGATGATGTTTAGATTGTCCTCGCCCTGCTTTAGAAGTTTCTCCACCACCTTAGGGTCTTTGATGCTCTGGTTGGCCCTGAAAGCATCCCGCACCCGCCTCAAAGCATACAACCTGGGTGGAAATAAGTCACGCAGCAATCAACAATCAATCTGAAGGAATTCATTAACATGGTACCTCCCTCTTTTTAACAGTTATTTTACCAGGCAGGTTTGCTAACAACAGATTGGAATGTACGGCCATTGTGAGCAAGTATGGTTAACACAGAACGACAGAGTTTCTCATTGCCTACTTACGGATTAGAACCAGCAACGTTTTGTTAATGGTCCCAACAATCTTGTCCATTAGGCTACCCTCCGACCCCCCAAAAATGCGTAATCCCACTTTAATGCCCCACCTCATATTTTGTCACAGGCTTTATTAACAGGTGTTGACTAACAGCAAAAAGCTTACATACAGGTCCATCACCAGAATATATTAGACAAAATAGAAAACTAAGATAACAATAACAGAGGAAAATATTTACAAGGAGTACCAGGTGGGTGTGCAGGAGTATGGGTTGTTTGGGTCTATGTACCTATCGATTAAGCAGTGGATACATGCAAGTATCTGGATACAGATTTTAGCCGCGGATTCAGCCAACCAGCAATCAGTATTCAAACCACCTGGTTTATAAGACACAAGTACCATGGGAATGATAACAGAATGTTGATAATATTGAATTTGGCAGCCTTGTTAAACAAACTGGGGTTAGAAGCTCTGTAAAGTGGTATATGACACATCCTGCTACTCCAATTATCAAGGCACACAACAAACCCCAAAAACCCCATTGACAGAAATGACTTGTGAGGAGAGCCCAAAGGGGCTTCGCTACATGAAATCCATGCAATGCTAAATCAGCCTGGTTGGTAATCTTGGAAATCTAGAAGCAGCAGGATGGAGACAAGTGGCTGTTGTGCTTTTCATCATCTGGCAGGCCAGGCCCTGTTTAGAGCAGGTCGGGCAGGAACTACAGTGCCATGTGAAGATCAAAGGGGCTTCCTGGTACCCAAAGAGGCTCCACTGCTGAAAGAACTGACGAGCAGCTCCTTGTTGACAGCCAGGACCAAACTTTTTTCTCAAAAGCACAAGGCGGCGGCTGAGGAGAGAGAGGTAGTGAGCGAGCGAACAAGCAAGTGTGAAAGGGAATGAGTGAGTGGGGTGGGTACTTCAAAAAGTGGTGGGGGAACAGTTCAATCTCAGTGATTTCTGCCCAGTTGACAGCACCTCCCTATTGCATCACAGGAATTGCATTCACCTGTTTATGGTAAGAGAGCCTATATACAATAATAATGGTTAGCATCAACTTAAAAATGACTATAGCTGCAGTGATTTGTTTAAATGATAAGCCACACAAAGCAGCTGAAGGCACTCCTTGAGACCTGCTAAAGAGCGTCAATTAGGCTAGACAGTGAGTGCGCTGTCACATGGTGGGAATTGATCCATTCAAAGAATGCAAGGATGTGGCCTTTCAGGACAGCTGGAGAGGCAATCTCCCCATCTGCCGTTCGATGGTGACAAGATAGGGGAGCTCAGGGCAGATTATAGAAGAATGACGTGCGTTCTACAGAGGGGAGGAAAAAACACCTCATCCTGCCATCACCAAGTGAGTAATCTTGGATCACACAATCAAAAGTGTGTCATCAGATTAGCAGAGAATTCACTAAGGCCAATTTCTCTAAAGTTAAGTTATCTACCTGGATTTCACCTATCATATAAATGCAACAAGAGTGCCTATTACACTGCTGCTTCCGGTACAAATATATTGCAGCAGTACGTAATCACTTCCAGCATCCAGCACAGCCAGGACTGGCAACCTGAGTCTGGTTCCTCCCTAGGTTTCTCCCAAATACCCTACCAGGGAGTTAATCCTAGCAACTGGGCGCCAATTCTGTTGACAGACAAAAATTTGCTGGCTACAACCTTCATTAGCTATGTTATAATACGCCTGAAATAAAACTGTTTAGCCACAATTTCTGGCGGATATTCGAAGTACGGATCCGTGCATGATTTTCGGGGTAATATAGGCGAGATCAAAACCCCTTGGGCAGTAAAAGAGTAGGGATTTACACGATTCTCGTCTTTCCACTTGATGACAAAGTCAATTATCATCACCTATATTGATAGTTATTGTATCAATGTCATTCACGAATGAAAGAAAAACTAACATTTTGTGCCATGAAATAGCTTTGGCTGTGTAAAGTTCATATTCAGTCTCGCTAGAAATGGCTCAATTCCTATGACTATTCCAAGTAGTAGTCAGTTAGATACTAGTAAGCCTATTACTGGGTAATAAACTGTAAAAACGGCCAGTGGCAAAAGCCATACTGTTCATAGATTCTAATTGTGGAGGAGGTAAACTTAATAAGAAAGGTTAATCAGTTTAACACAATGCCTAATGGTGTCTAGCAATATATTAAAACTTGCCATGATGTTAATGCATGACAAACTGATCTAAGGTCGAGAGGTATAGGAGGTATCGCCCCGGGGTGTAGTGACACTGCCACTCAAGTGGGAGTCCCGTGTTCGAATCCAGTGCAACAGACAACATTCATCACTTTTTACGCTTGCCTGGATCCTTTTCTGGTTCTTTTATATCATGATGTGTCGTATTCCTGATGTTTGAGTTGTCAAAATGGTGCCCTTGGGAACTGAAATGAATGCCAATCCTATTGGGGTGTACACATTCTAATGGTTGAGGATGTGGAAGTGATTAGGGTTCACTAGATCCCTCCCAATGAGTAATACAAAGGAAAAGAAAAAAAGACAGAATCAATCACAATAAGGTGATGTCCTTAGCCAAAACATCAACACATACAACATTCTGTGATGTTTGATGACAAAACTGCTAGAGGCTGTACCTTCTAGCTTTAAATATATCTGAATATGCATGCACTACAATTCCTCAAACATGACATGTCTACAGGGAATCACTCAGACGGATGTGGAGAGATTTCACACGGAATACTCCATGCGGCGGGAGGGTGGATTTCCGTGATCACTTATTTATCTGAGGCTTTTCAAGTTTTAATTCTTGACACACTACTTTATGACTAAGAGCTGGCGCACGATGTGAAATTACTCGTCACAGACTGCACACTAACGTAGTGATAGCACTGCAAGCCACTGGAGAAAAGTTATTTATAATAGGCTAGTCTTTTTTTTTTTTTTTTTACATGCGCAAGAGATGACCTACTTCTGCCAGTCCGCTCTTGTAGCGATACGGATTTATCTTCTGCAGTGTGTCTGCAATAAAGTCTAACTCATTGCTCTCTCTTACTCTCCCTATATTTATTTCTCTGTCGCCCCATTTCCCCTCACGCACCTCTTTCTGTCGACCTAATCGTCTCTCAGTGTTGTACCTCTCCAATTCATTCATCTTTTTGCACTCCAACACTCTTTCCTTGATCGTGTCACCCACATCTTTACAACTCTATGACACAGGACACACCATTCGCATCTTTAGGTTGCTGCATGTCCAATTTTTAAGTGACCATCACAATCAATGTGTGGGATTACAACAAAAACAATCACTCAGCATGGAGAGTCAGACTCCAGACAAGTCCAGATGTATACCGTGATCATGATGCCAGACATGCTGCATAAATGGGTTGAAAAAAGTAGTCAGATGCCAGGTGTTTTAACTTTCTGAACTTCTGTCTCATTGAAGATTTATGAGAAATGTTCACTGATCCACCCAGCATAAAATGTTTAATGCAAAAATGTTCACCCCCAAAAATACTCTAAACACTACAAAAAAACGTTTTTCTTAACAGACCAAGCATACATTATGGATACAATTGAATTTAATTTGTATTGGTACTTTCCAATTAAATATATTGGTCTGTCAAAGGTACTTGTTGCAATCCCAAAACCACATAGTTGACAGCTGCCCATCAGCATGTTCTTCGTGGGTTGATCTACTACCATTTCTGATACAGCATGGCATAGCATAGCATAAAAAAATCCAATTTGTGCCACACCCCACAAGCTCTGCAACCTGATCCAGTAAAGGAATCACAGTGGTGCGTTCTGCACACCATTGAAATGAATAGACATCCGTTACAAGGCATATAGGTTGATGCAATCAGTGTGTCCCAGGCACATTGTGGCTTTGCCTTTCCCTGTTTCCTCTGGGAAGACCACTGGCACCCTCCCAATTAGCATGTAGTTGCATAAACCTGACCAGCATAAAAATTGGCAATAAATAATTAAACCTTATCTTTTTCAGCTTGGGCCTATTAACACCCAGTTAACTCAAACTGACTTTCTCTGAACTATTGTTTGTTACACATTCAACACCTCAGGAATTACATTCAAATACAACTAATTTGAAAACCTTTCTGCAAAGCTTCAACTTGCAAAACGGTAAAACGGTCGGTAACAGTAGCTAGGCAACACAAACCTTCACACAGGTTTCAGTGATGTTGATGAGAACCATCTACTGTGGAGATTGACATAAAGTCATTAGAGGCAGTGATGTGGTTCTCTGCGCCCATAGCATGACCTCTCTAAGAAAAGCTACACAAGACAGTCACACCCCATTAAAACACTCAGCTCATGTTGGTAATTCTAGCAAAGATGATGAAATACTGAAGAAGAGGTAGGCAACCCTGTTACAAGATTGCTGCAGGTAGACGTAGGTCTACTGCAGGATTTTAACCAAAACCCGGCCTAATTTATCTATAAACTTTACAAAATGTTTACATCAATTCACCAGTAATCTACACAAAATACCTCATTATGAATAAGCTAAATGTTTTATGTTGTATGATTTATGAAATGTGTATGATTTATTGAAAACTGCAATCTCATGAGAATTCAGACCTTATAGTTTGTGGATGAGCCAAAGAGACTTCTTGGGTCTGCCTCTACCAGCTTCACACCCCCTGAATTTGGGGATTTTCACGATCCTCTCAAGCTCTTTCAGATTGGACAGATAGCGTTGTTAAACTGCAATCTTCGAAGTGCTCCAACCACCATGCTTCACCACAGGGATTGATATTTCCAAGGTCACGAGTGGTACCTTTTTGCCAATATTTAATATTTTTCCAAATGCTCTCAGAGTCCTTCAGGCAGCATGTCAAAGGCCTTTTACTCAGTAGTAGCTTCCATCCAACCACACTATAACAAAAGTAAGATTGATGCCACTACAGAGAACGTTGTCCTTCAGGCAGGTTCTTCCATCTCAGCAGAAAAAAGATTCTGATATTGGCCATAAACGTCTTTGATCGGCCATTGGATTGTTCTTGCCTCATTACTCAGTCATTCAAAACTTCTTACATTTAAGAATCATAGAGCTGACTCTGCTCATGGACTTCAATGCTTTTTTAACCTTCCTCAAATCTCTGCCTATACCCAGTTCTATCTTTAGGTCTAAAGCGTACCTTGGACCACATAGCAAGGTTCATGCTCAAACCGTGAAAGATGTTGCCTTATACAGTGGGGAGAACAAGTATTTGATACACTGCTGATTTTGCTGGTTTTCCTATGTACAAAGCATATAGAGGTCTGTAAATTTTTGCATAGGTACACTTCAACTGTGAGAGGCGGAATCTAAAATCCAGAAAACATTGTATGAATCTTAAATAATTAATTTGCATTTTTTTGCATGACATATGTATTTGATCACCTACCAACCAGTAAGAATTCCAGCTCTCACAGACCTGTTAGTTTTTAAGAAGCCCTCTTGTTCTGCACTCATTATTTGTATTAATTGCAACTGTTTGAACTTGTTACCTGTATAAAAGACACCTGTTCACACACTCAATCAAACATACTCCAACCTATCCACAATGGCCAAGACCAGATAGCTGTGTAAGGACATCAGGGATAAAATTGGAGACCTGCACAAGGCTGGGATGGGCTACAAGACAATAGGCAAGCAGCTTGGTGAGAATGCAACAACTGTTGACACAATTATTATAAAATGGAAGAAGTTCAAGATGACGGTCAATCTCCCTCGGTCTGGGGCTCCATGCAAGATCTCACCTCGTGGGGCATCAATGATCATGAGGAAATTTGCAGTTTGAAGATTGCCTATGACCATCTGCATGATACAGAGGAGGAATGGGAGAAGGTCATGTGGTCTGATGAGACTAAATTAGAGCTTTTTGGTCTAAACTACACTCGCCGTGTTTGGAGGAAGAAGGATGAGTACAACCCCAAGAACACCATCCCAACCGTGAAGCATGGAGATGGAAACATCATTCTTTGGGGATGCTTTTCTGCAAAGGGGACAGGACGACTGCACCGTATTGAGGGGACGATGGATCGGGCCATGTATCGCGAGATCTTGGCCAACAACCTCCTTCCCTCAGTAAGAGCATTGAAGATGGGTCGTGGCTGGGTCTTCCAGCATGACAAAGACCCAAAACACAGACAGGGCAACTAAGGAGTGGCTCTGTAAGAAGCATCTCATGGTCCTGGGTGGCCTAGCCAGTCTCCAGACCTGAACTCAATAGAAAATATTTGGATGAAGCTGAAAGTCCGTATGGCCAAGCAACAGCCCTGGGACCTGAAGGATCTGGAGGTCTGTATGGAGGAGTGGGCCAAAATCCCTGCTGCAGTGTGTGCAAACCTGGTCAAGAACTACAGGAAACATATGATCTCTGTAATTGCAAACAAAGGTTTCGGTACCAAATATTAAGTTGTGCTTTTCTGTTGTATCAAATACTTATGTCATGCAATACAATGCAAACTAATTATTTAAAAATCATATAATATGATTTTCTGTATTTTTGTTTCAGATTCCATCTCACAGTTGAAGTGTACCTATGATAAAAATTACAGACCTCTACATGCTTTGTAAGTAGGAAAACCTGCAAAATCAGCAGTGTATCAAATACTTGTTCTCCCCACTGTATATAGAGGAGTGTGCTTTTCTAAAATGTTCAATCAAGTAAATAACACGTTAAATAAATAAATAGACATGTTTTTGCTTTGTCAGCATGGGTTAGCGTGTTGAGATTTATCACAAAAGAATATATTTAGTCAAATATGAATATAGTCTATAATACAACAAGTGTGCTTGAACAAAAGTTAAACAAAGTAACTGATATGCAATTGTGCTTTTTTGGTCAATTACCAGAAAATATAAAATAAATGATGTATTTTGTTTAAAGAAAATGTTTTACTGATATTATTAAAGATTTTGAAACCCTGGACTGAGCTTCTTTTTTTCCCAAAACATTGGGCGTCATGGCTAGACTGTAATTTAAGTCTTCACATTGGTATTAAAACAGACTTAATAACCATTCACTCAGCCATTCACAAACATTCCCTTCATTCAAGGTCTTACTATATTATTGTGCTGGGGGAGTAGGGTCCGTTCTCCTTCTGCACTAAAAAACCTTGTAGATCTAGGGAATGCATTTTCTAAATTGACTATATTCTAATAGATGCGGTATATATGGTAGGATAGACCTTTAAGGATAAAATAATTCCTTATTATCATTTTATGAGACAATATCTTAGTATAAAATGTATGCCTTTTTCAAATCAAATTTAGAGAATTTAATTTTCACAGAATTTGTGAAATATTTTCTCCATGTCAAACTAAGAACATGAAATCTATTTTAAAAATCCAATACAACAACATGAAAACCTAGCAACCCTTTTAAAATGCAAAACACCAGCATACTTAGGAAGTCGCATGTTTTTCAAAAATATGTTGATCACATCCTTTGGATTACACTGCAATGTCACTATTGTACTGGTTTGCAGAACTGGCATCAAAACCCAAAAGGTTTTTCATAAAATGTGTTATCCATCCTCTATTTAAAAAGCATTTCAGTTGAAGAATTTTAACTCACAACTGATAAAAATGTATCATGGCTTCCTTGTACCTCGTCAGCAGACATATGGTGAGTGATATATGAAACATTTAATAACAGAAATATCTCCATATTAAAATGCATTACGAGCTTAAGGTGATTCTGCTTGTCTGCCTGTTGCTAGGCTAAATCTAGTAAACTCAAGTAACTGATTGTGAATGTTGCATCTGACTAGCCAAACTAGTCTGAACACTGGACAACAGGGAATATTTCTTAAAGATGTACTGAGCACCAGGAAGGACATTTAGTCTAGACATGTAGTTTAATCAGGACTGTTATTAAATGAAAATTTGATATATTTTTTTAAATAAAATTCATTATCTGCCTTAACACTTTACACCTAATCAGGCAAAAATATTAATATGAGTAAGGTTTTAATAGTAATGTTAAATAAACTAGAAATGTACCTGGCTAAAGGTTGAGCAACTGTCTGGGCACTGGTTATGTCCAACTAAACATCTGAGGTTTATTAGTTCAGACAAATCAAAAACATAATTGAACATGCCTGGAACACTCACGACTAAGGTCGGCTATTCCCTTTACTAGGTTATTAGACATACCTTGGGGTACTCCAACAATGTTTATGAATGGGCGCATGAAAAGTGAAACTTAATGTCCGTAGACCTAGTAATGTATGGACATGTAAACAAAACATGCAGCATTATAATAAAATGTCTTAATCACAGACCAAATGCTATTTGCATGTGTAGATGAATGTCATAATACATGAATGGAAGACAAGCCAATGAGATAGATCTGAAGTACAATTCTGGTGCAACAATAATGTATCTGTTTTGTAAACAGGAAATGGAAGTGCTTGAAACTAATTATTTTCCAATTTCATTTGTTGAACGTGTCGTGCAATCTCAAAAAAGAACACCTGCTTGAATCTTAACAAGAAAATGGTATGAACGTATATTATGAAGGTAAAACAGCGACATACGATTTTTTGTTGTAAAAATGGTTGTACACTATACACAAAATATTTGCAAACTTGGAATTACTTTTGTAATTGTAAAAACGTTTGCAAACATAATTACATTTTGTAAACGTAAAAAACATTTGCAAAACGTAATTACTTTTGTAGTTGTATAAACATGTGCATAATTGTAACTAACTTGATATTTGTAATCATGCAACTCATTAATAACACTTGCCAAGGTAAAATGTGGACGCTCAGAGTTGTCACAAGAATTACGCAAGAAAATGTGACAAAATTATTTTTACAGTTTAACCAAAAAAAACATGGCAACCCACTGTCGGCTTCTTGTAGCCTAACTCAGTTTTAATGGGATCACAAACCTTTTCAGATTTATTTTCCACCTAGCAAAATCAATGCACAAAGTTTTATTGGAGTCTACCACTTAAAAAAAACTAATGAAAATCAAGCAACTAGCAAGGAACTTACATGGCTACTACCGTTTTACCTTTGAAACGTATGTATCACTTTGCATTATAACATTTTTGTATTTCACTAGTTTGGGCGTATACCTTCCAGTTAAGTATAATTCACATCATTACATCTACATTTGTTTATCATTTATTATGTTTGCATTTGTTCCAACACATTTATTTTATCTGAGGGGGCTGTCTCCAGTTTTGCCAAAGGTTAAGACTAAATTTGATCCCTCTTTGATACTTTATAGGAATTTCTGCTCCAGAGAAAGGGGTACATGCAGTTTCAGTAGGTAACTAGCCATGGCAATTGCTAGCGAATTACTATTTTTCCATGTAGTAATTTAGCCCGTTATTATACCTATACCGTTTATGTTTTCATTCAAAATAGTTTTTCGTAATATTCAAATGCATTGTCACGTTAAACGAACAGATAACGGGTTTGGTAAAGTATCAACAACTCAGGTGCGAGCGGGTAGGAGAAGCCGACCATGCGGAGACCTGTTTTTCCTCTGCAAAGCATCACCACCTAGTTTCAACACTGGTGTTCCAGAAACTACTCAGAATTGTTAAAGGTAAAAACGTGACGCCCTCATTTCATTGGTCAGAAAAGCCATACCTTGCCAACCAGAGTCCTCATGGGTATCTCCGCTTGCAAAACGCGGTGAAACTTACTACCGAAGACTGATTTACAAAAAATCTTTGTCAGTTTTAGCAATATTTTAGAGATAACAGAGCATCAGTATTTTACATTGGCAAGTGTTATTAACGAGTTACATGATTCCAAATATCAGGTTAGTTAGAATTATGCACATTCTATACACCTACAAAAGTAATTCAAAGTTTGCCAATATTTTTACAAGTTTGCTAAGGTTTTCCGAATACAAAATGACCAAAATGTCACCATAATACCTCGAAAACATTATCTAAATGTTAGTTATATTTTCAAACCGTTATCGAAGACAACTTTCTTCAAAAAGCCAATTTCAAATGTGTCAGTTGTTGTTTACCAGCAATGATGCAATGTAAACAAACTTACGCTCTAGAAAAACACACTGGCAGCTTGGCTGTATAGTTTCAACACATCAATTGTAAAAACAGCAAAGCATTTACCTGAAATTATAAGACGGTAATGTGCTGCTTTCCTTCATAAGCAAGCGATAAAGAGAGAGCACCTGTGTTTTCGTGGACGCTGCCATCTTGCAAACAATTCTCCGACCTTCGAGTTTAGGACCCCGGTCAAAATGCTGTGTTCGAGCGCCAGTATACAATGACGTGTTTTAGTTTACCGTTTCAAAGCTTGTACGATTTTTTACCACCACGATTTTTGATAAACATATGAAAATACATACATTTCATGATTGGCATCCACACATGTTTATATATTATTATAAATTATATCAATTAACACAGGCATATTTTCCTTCTTCTCAATACAACATCGCTTGACAGTGTGTAAGGTGAGTTATCTTTTTTGCTATACTTTTTATAACGTTAATGTTTTCTCGCTCGTCTTCTTTTTAATGAGCTTTTCTCAATGTTAACATATTCTAATTTTCAAGTACGGTTCACTCTTCTAAGGCACTTATGTCCTAGAGAGATGAAAGCATGTCTCTATGTTTCATAGTGGTAATCATTAGGTTAAGCAGTGAAGACAAGCTATTTGTCGTAAAACTGTCTTAAAGCTTTAGATAATATCAGGCACGGGTAAAGGGAGCACAACATTAGCAAAAAACATAAATAACCTAGGCTACTGCAGCTATGCTTAAGGACTCGAGTCGTCTCACTGCCACCTAGAAATACCTATTTGTATTCCCCATTATCCAGCTTTGCACGTGTCAAAATATGTTGGTTATAATAACAACAATATGAAGTTTCACTGAAAAGCTATTTTATTTACTGTCGTTATGCGTGGAATATACTCATGAAATAGGTTTAAAATATTTATAGTGGAAATAGTGGTACTGTAGGCCCTGATCAGTCAGTTGACTGGCCTTCCGACATTATAGATGCAGTAGCGCCCCCATAAATGTTTCGTAGGTGGGGCCACTAAAAAAACTTGGGGTGACACACTCAAACCAAAATCTATAATAGAATTTCAGGAATTCTCTTACGCTGTTGTAGAACATAGGCTAGTTGAAAACTATGTCAGTATGAGAGTTAAGGAATCACTTTGCTGTGATTCCTTAAGTCTCACTTTGCTTTCCTATTTCACAGTTAATGTTAGTAGGCTAATTATCTGATGTACATTGACTAATAACGATATAGTTAACATTTGAGTTCCACAACAATCCTGTTTTACTGTGATATGTATCTATATTTACTGGTGTAAGTCAAGTCTGGCTATGCATTTGTTCTTTCACATGAACTATTATGAAAAATTATGAAATAATAAATCAAGACAAGGTTTTTCTTTACTCTGGTTCCCTGAATTAATTTCTTAATGCCTTATTAGCCCTTGCCTGTAAGAAATCAGTAGGACTCCTTTTTAGTTAACGGTGCAGCACCTTTAATTTCTGATTTAGTGACTCATATGTTAATTTTCATTTAGTCACAGGGATTACGCCCTGTATAGTAGGCAGCACTAGTGCATCCACTTCATATACTTTATTTAGATAATGATCTATCTATTTCTTGGCTCCCTTGTCTTGGTAACATGCTAGAGTCTTTGGTTAACAAGCAACTATTCCTTTTTATGTTATAATGGCTTTCTTAATGTACCCTTTATGCGGTTGAAGGCCTAAATGCATCACTATGACAGCAACATCACTTGTTGTTAATGATAATACTAACACCTTGGATAATAGAGAAATATTGTACTGCCATATTTGTTGACCTTTCTAAAGCCAAACAACTCCATCGTTGTCATGCTGAAAGATTTATCTTTGCCCCAGTATTCAAGGATCTTTGTGTTTTGCTGTGTTCATCCTTTTCTCATTCCCGACCAGTCTCCTTGTCCCTGCCATTCAGAAGTATCCCCGTAGCACAATGCTCCCACCTCCATGCTTGACCATAAGGATGTTATTAGCCAGGTGATGAGCAGGAGCTTGCTTTCACCCGGGGTAACGCTTGGCATTCAGGCCCAGTAGATTGCTTTTTATTCTCATTAGGCCATCAAATCTTTTTCCTCATCCTCTCAGAGTTGTTTAGGCAGCATTCAGTATGGAGTCACTCTACCATAATAGCCTGTTTTATAGAGCGATGCATAGATGGTTGTCCTGCTGATACCTTCTCACATCTCTGCAGAGAAACTCTGATGCTCTGCCAGAGCGGTCATTAAGTTCTTGGTCACCTCCCTGACCAAAGTATTTGTTGCCAGGTTACTAATTTTACATAAAGTCTACGAAGAGTCTTGGTGGTTCCTAACTTCATCCATTTCACAATGACAGAGTGCAATGTGCTCCTGGGAGCTTTCAATTCTTCAGTATTTTTATAACCCTCCGCAGATCTATGCCAAAACAAAATGATATATTCATATTTTGGACATGGCTTGGTTTTTGCGTGCACTGTAAAGTGCTGACTCGGGCGTGCCTTCCTAAATCATGTCCAATCAACTGAATTTGCCAGAGATGGCATCCAATAAATGTACATGATATATTTAACATTCTAAAATGGTTTTAGGTTTGTTGTTATGGACTAATTATCCATAATTTTTGTCATAGCACAAAAAAATGTGGAGTAAGTGAGGGGGTCTGAATCCTTTCTGAAGGCCCTATATGACTCTCCACTTTGTCATATACTGGGCCTGGTCCCAGACTAATGCGCAGTTGAATCCCAGGTTGTGCAAGTGACGTTAAGGTTGACCGTAGTTGAAGCTGCCTGGCCATTGTGTCCACAATCAGTTCCTTTGTCTTTTCAACATTGTAGGAGTGATTGTTATCCTGGCACCACACTGCCGGATCTCTGACATCCTTCCTGTACGTTTTCTAATCAAGAAGCAATTCAGACCTGGGACACCATGGTAAGATCAATTAACTACCGGGCAAAAACAAATTAAAAGAAACTGTTTCTTATCTCCAGGGCCAGAGTTGATGAGTGCTGCTGTTAGCTGTTTAAAAGTCTAACTATAATCTGTGGCATTCACAGGGCCAGTGGGCCTAGCTAATATCTACCCCGGCAAAACACTGAATTTAATCTGATTTGATGAGTCAATATTGGCCTATTTCATGTTATAGAGAGGATCATGAAAAAACGTAATATATCTGGAACAAAAAACAGAAAAGGCTCTTACTTAAAAGCATATCATCTAGGTAATTTGTTTCTTGAAACAGTATTGTGGATGTTGGCATCTGATTTTGCATACGCATATAAACCTGTACACTTTGTCATGCATACCCTCACACACACACATCCACGCAACCCCTGGCACATGCCAGTGTATTTGGTTTTAATTCAATTTAGTGAAAATTGATAAGATGCCTGTCTTTTAAAATGTTTCCCATGGTGTCCCATTTAATTAATTTTTATGACATTTTATTATTGTATTATACATTTTATTAATTGTTTCATTACTAATACTAATGTGTGGTGCCTGTGGTTTAAGCCAATCTATATGAATCTTTTTAACTGCTGTATTCTCTTAGTTTTAATTGGTAATTATCAGATTGAAGGACTAGCGTATGAGGGGGATTATGTTTCCTGGGTTTGGAGAGTGGGAACATTCATAAATACAAATGCAATGTGCAGTATACTTCGGTCCAAAATGAATTGAGGACTGTGCCGGGATATAATGTATGGGTGTGGTTAGCCCTGCTCTCCCCAAGTTATGCCAGCATCTAGTTGTGAAATGATTTATATTTTCATTGTACTGTATGAGTTATAAAATATTCTGTCAGTATTGTCCAAGAGTATTCCCTCCAGAGTTAAGTGTGTGTTGGTATTTCTGGATCTCTCCTCCCAGTCCTCATGCCTTATTACTATTTGCAGCTTGTGTTCCGGTTCGGATTCCTCTGTAATATTCTCTTTTATTTTTGTCTTTGATAAATCTGGATATTCTTAGTGTTTACCTTGTTATATGTCTTTGCTCTATATATATTTTTTATCATAAACAGATGTCATTAGGCATTATGTTAGGCCTCACTACTTTGATTTGAATTTCTGGAGGTTTTCCTTTTTTGTTCTCAAGTGTAGTGTGCCTGTCCCTATGTCTGAACATTTGATGGCACCATGTCAGAACTTTTTCAGCCCGCGTTTGAAATGTATTATTGTCTGTATGTTGAAAACACAAACTACAATTTCCTGCAAGTGGATCAATTCTGTTTGCATTTAATAGTTTTTTTAGTGATGCAGATATTTTCTATCTTCCCAATTTGTCTCAATTGTCCAAATGAAACTGTATAGGTCCAGTTGTTGGTTTTTCTATGTGTTGGACTTATTTTTTTCCAATGAACCTGTTGTTGCTGGTTTCTTCCGGACCAGACTATAGTTGGGCAGCAAATTCACGTTATATTTAGTGTTGGTAGTTCTAGTGCATCTGCACAGTTACATCGATTGATTGATTTTTGTTTTACATACGCTTTTCTTTCCTACAGATAATTCTATGTGCAGTTTGTTTTGCTGATGGAAAGCATTTAAAATAACTGGTATTGGAATTGTCCTACAACAGTAACATAAATCTGTAGGACATTAATCTCCAATGTGTGAACACTTCCTGTTATTGTTAACAGGACTATTTCCTAATTCTTTGTAGGTCCTGTTTAAGCTGTAATATCAAAATTATTTTGTAATGTGTTGTTGAAAAGTAATTCCTAAGTACTTTTTTTATTTTTTACTCAAGGGGCTATATCCACATAAGGAACTGTGTTGTTTATTTCTGTCATACTGGCACAAACTAAGGTATATTTAGGTAGAATGTAGAATTACTAGTTACCAGTTGATGCTTTGAGAGTATGTGCCTTTTAACTAAAGAGGACAAATAATCAAGCTATTACAGTGGGGCGAAAAAGTATTTAGTCAGCCACCAATTGTGCAAGTTCTCCCACTTAAAAAGATGAGAGGCATGTTATTTTCATCATAGGTACACATCAACTATGAGAGACAAAATGAGAATAAAAAATCCAGAGAATCACATTGTAGGATTTTTTATGAATTTATTGGTAAATTCCTCTGTAAAATAAGTATTTGGTCACCTACAAACAAGCAAGACTTCTGGTTCTCACAGATCTGTAACTTCTTTAAGAGGCTCCTCTGTCCTCCAGAAACAAAATTGTAGACCTGAAACAAAATTGTAGACCTGCACCAGGCTGGGAAGACTGAATCTGCAATAGGTAAGCAGCTTGGTGTGAAGAAATCAACTTTGGGAGCAATTATAATAAGAAAATGTAAGACATACAAGACCACTGCTAATCTCCCTCGATCCGGTGCTCCACGCAAGATCTCACCCCGTGGGGTCAAAATGATAACAAGAACGGTGAGCAAAAATCCAACAACCAGACAGGGGGACCCAGTGAATCACCTGCAGAGAGCTGGGACCAAAATAACAAAGGCTATCATCCAAATGCTCTCTGGCAAACCTCAGACGGGCCTGAACATGTGGCTTAAGCAGGGGGACACGTCTGGCACTGCAGGATTTGAGTCCCTGCCGGCATAGTGTGTTACTATGGTCAGATGAAACCAAAATTCAACTTTTTGGTAAAAACTCAGCATGTCGTGTTTGGAGGAGAAAGAATGCTGAGTTGCATCCAAAGAACACCATAACTACTGTGAAGCATGGGGGTGGAAACATCATGCTTTGGGCAGTTTTTCTGCAAAGGGACCAGGACGACTGATCCGTGTATGAATGTGGCCATGTATTGTGAGATTTTGAGTGAAAACCTCCTTCCACCAGCAAGGGCATTGAAGATGAAACGTGGCTGTGTCTTTCAGCATGACAATGATCCCAAACACACCAACAGGCAAAGAAGGAGTGGCTTCGTAAGAAGCATTTCAAGGTCCTGGAGTGGCATAGCCAGTCACCAGATCTCAACCCCATAGAAAATCTTTGGAGGGAGTGGAAAGTCTGTGTTGTCCAGTGACAGCCCCCAAACATCACTGCTCTAGAGGAGATCTGCCTGGAGGAATGTGCCAATATACCAGCAACAGTGTGTGAAAACCTTGTGAAGACTTACAGAAAACGTTTGACCTCTGTCATTGCCAACTAAGGGTATATTACAAAGTATTGAGATTAACTTTTGTTATTGACCAAATACTTATTTTCCACCATTTTTTACCAATAAATTCATTAAAAATCCTACAATGTGATTTTCTGGATTTTTTTTTCTAATTTTGTCTCATAGTTGAAGTGTGCCAATGATGAAAATTACAGGCCTCTCATCTTTTTGAGTGGGAGAACTTGCACAATTCGTGGCTGACTAAATACTTATTTGCCCCACTGTATATATCCTAGTAAGTATTCACATATCTTTACTTCTCAGAAGTCTCCTGGACACATCCCATTTGGTCCTAGTTTAATTTGGATCAAATTATTTAATCTATTAGCATGAATCTGTGTTTTTATCAGTATAGATAAACAATGTTGGTTATTACAATGGACATTGGTGGATCTTTACTTTCTGAATAACAGTACTCATTGCTCATCACAGAGATTCAAGTTGATCTGTATTCTCTGTTGTCAAAACCTCCAATTACATAATGCCATAATGGCACTATTTCTGGTTTATAATCCCTATATATTTTTCTATATTTACCCTTTTCTGTTTATCATAATTATATCATAGAAAATACTCATGATTTGGAAGGCAAGTCTGACTGTGCATTGATCAAGTACAAGTTGTTTCACAAGTCATGAAGTTAGTCCTGGACAACACTACTTCAGAGAGAAGTATTAGTTTATTTGTTTTATGTCGGCTGTCTTATATATTCTTGGACCTCTGGATTGTGGAAGTTATGGTAGCATTTGACTTTGAGTAATTCATATGTATTTTCCTTTGGTGGCGGTTTTGGAGTTACCTTTATATTCCTGCTATGTTGTCCATTTTACACTGCTCAAAAAATTAAGGGAACACGTAATCACAGTATATCACCAAGTGAATTAAACTTAAGGGATATCAATTTCTCCAGTTAGGAATCATAATCAAATATTAATCATTGTCACCTGTTTGGTCCAAATGAAATGACATAAGGTGCACTGGAGAGGCACCACAAGACAACCCCCAAAAAGAATGGATGTGGTGGCCACATTTTTTTCTTCTTCTACTTTTGTGTTTTTTTATGTCCTTGTCACTGCTGGTAGCATGAAGCGGCCCTTGCAGCCCAATCAGGTTACACAGGTAGTCCAGCTCCTTCAGGATGACACATCCATACGTGCCATTGCGAGAAGGTTTGCTGTGTCATACAGTACAGTCTCAAGAGCATTGGGGAGATACCAGGAGACGGGCCGTTACAAGGAGAGTTGGACAGGGCAATAGAAGGGCAGCAACCTAGCAGCAGGACCGGTATCTGGTCCTTTGTGTGAGGAGAAACAGGAGGAGGACTACCAAATTCCTCCATAGAAACCTCCAGCGGGCTACTGGTGTGCATGTTTCTGACCAAATTTTCAGAAACACACTCCATGAGGGTGCAATTAGGGCCTGACATCCTCTAGTGGGACCTGTACTCACAGCCCAGCACCATGCTGCTCAATTGGCATATGCCAGAGAACACCGAAATTGGCAAGCCCACCATTCATTCCCCGTTTTTTTCGCTGATGAGAGCATGTTCACACTAAGCAGATGTGAAAGAGTCTGGAGACGCCGTGGTGAACGTTATGCTGCCTGCAACATCATACAGCATGGGCGGTTTGGCGGTGGGTCAGTATTGGTCTGGGGAGGTATACCCTTGGAGGGTCGCACAGATATACATGTGCTAGCCAACAGTGCACTGACAGTTATTAAGTACCGGGATGAAATCCTCAGTCCCATTGTCAGACCTTACTGGTGCAGTGGGTCCTGGGTTTGTCCTGGTGCAAGACAACGTCCAGCCTCATGTGACCATAGTGTGTAGGCAGTTCCTGGATGAGGAAGGCATTGCTGCAATTGACTGGCCCTCACGTTCTCTATGTCTGAATCCAACTGAGAATCTCTGGAAAGTTATGTATCAGTGCATGTGACACCACCAAGTAACACCACAGACTGTCCAGGAGCTCACCGAGACTCGAATCCAGTTCCTGGCGGAGATCACCTAGGACACTATCCACCGTCTCATCAGGATCATGCCCGAACGTTGTCTGTAGTGCATACAGGCATGTGGGACCATGCACACTACTGGGTCACATTAACAGTTACCACGACGAAAGTCACGCAAGTAGGAGCAGCCTGTGATTTCAATAGTTTACTTTACAATGCGGTGTATTTGAATCCAGCCCTAATCGGTTGGTGATTGTGGTTTCCATTGACTGTTGTTAAGTCATTTTTTTTCTCAACAAGTTACACAACTTAAAGAAAAACTAACAGGTCTGTGAGAGCTGGAATTCTTACTGGTTGGTAGGTGATCAAATACTTATGTCATGCAATTAATTAATTATTTAAAAATCATACAATGAGATGTTCTGGATTTTTGTTTTAGATTCCGTCTCACATTTGAAGTGCACCTATGATAAAAATTACAAACCTCTACATGCTTTCTAAGTAGGAAAACCTGCAAAATCATCAGTGTATCAAATCCTTGTTCTCCCCACTGTGTGTGTGTATGTGATTATGTGTGTATGTGTGTATGTATACATATATGTTTTTTGTCATGTATAAGAATGAGACAAAGATAAATCATGTCAGAACTTTTCCCACTTTTAATGTGACCTATAATGTAAACAATTCAGTTGAAAACCAAACTGAAATCTTCGAGGGGGAAAATGGAAAAATAAAAACCATACAATAACCTGGTTGCATAAGTGTGCACACCCTCTTATAACTGGGGATGTGGCTGTGTTCAGAATTAACCAATCACATTCTAACCCATGTTAAATAGAAGTCATCACACACCTGCCATAATTTAAAGTAACTCTGATAAATCACAAATAAAGTTCAGCTGTACAATTTTCTTAGTTGCATCTCAGAGCAAAAGCCATGGTCTGCAGAGAGCTTCCAAAGCATC
>JACXGJ010010672.1:0-21583 GCA_016801105.1 Esox niger
CCTCGGAGCCTGGTTCCTGTCTAGGTTTCTTCCTATATTTCGGCTCTCATAGGGAGTTTTTCCTAGCCACTGAAGTTCAACACTACTGTTGTTTGCTCCTTGGGGTTTTAAGGTCGGGTGTTTTGTGAAAGCACTTTGCGACAACTGCTGATGTAAAAAGGGCTTTATAAAATAAATTTGATTGATTGATTGATTGATACAAAACCCACAGCATACAACATATACCCACAGCATACAAAACCCACAGCATACAACATATACCCACAGCATACAAAACCCACAGCATACAACATATACCCACAGCATACAAAACCCACAGCATACAACATATACCCACAGCATACAAAACCCACAGCATACAAAACCCACAGCATACAAAACCCACAGCACACAACATATACCCACAGCATACAAAACCCACAGCATACAACATATACCCACAGCATACAAAACCCACAGCATACAACATATACCCACAGCATACAAAACCCACAGCATACAACATATACCCACAGCATACAAAACATGTAGCATTTGAGCATTTTTACTATCAATGATCTGCCAACCTTGCACACCGGTGCTGATATCGCGGAGATGAGTAACATCGGAAAAACAAGTGGAACCTAGTTATCTTTTACACCCAAGCATGTCAAGATATTTCAATAAAACCAAGTAAAACCTCAACTTCATCAAATACGCATAACATTTATCAGGTGACTTTTAGTAGAATCACAGATTTTTCAGAGTGAGTTTGCGAAACAGACAAAGATGACTGGTGAAAATACGATTACATTAGGCAATGTAGGCTACTGTCCTTGACATTTTATATGCAATATACAGTGCAAAAATATTTGAAGTCACTAACCATATAAATATATGACCATGAAGACGTTGTAGAGGCACAAGCTGCAGAGCCAAGTAAAGCTGAAGGAAGTCAAGAGGGGGATAAAATGTGGCGTCAAGGCAAGAATCGAGAAAAAAAAAACAGTAAGGTTGTGTTTTAATGCAAGTTAAACATACTATATGTTCTCTTTAGGGGCGCCCTCAAGATCATCCTGACTTCTCAAATCATACAGATGGGCCTGTTAAAACCATACAGAAACAACCATTGCAACTTGAGGAGCAGAGGCAGAAATTGGCTGTCAAACAGCATACTTCAAGGTCAGTTGAAGAGCATTTTCCTAGAAAAGATCAGTGAATGTCAAGGCATCCTGGTTGGCTGGGCCCAGTGCTATGCCCCTCCCTCATCTGGAGAATGTTGTCCCCCTCCCCTTCCTGATTACCGTCCCTTTTAAGTTCCTCCTTCCCTCTTGTATCTTGTCAGTCTTTGTTTTAGATTCAGTTTATTTTTGTCAAATTGCTTCTTTCATATGTTGCTTTATATGGTTGTGCCTTAATTTCCTCTCTCTTTTAGAAAAATAAGGCTTTCTGAATAATTTGAGTATTTTGTCAAATTGGCCAGAAAAATTGTTAAATCTCAAAAATTCTATAAGATATGTTTCATATTTAGTTTATCTCCTAATACCAAAAAGGAATTGAGTGAATAAAATTGCAATACGAAGTTTAGAGGTAAAACCAAATTTGTCCCACTGCACGTGATCAACATTGATCAACTATGTTATAAACATCACACTTCATTCTCGTTGTTCAGTTGATTCACAAGGACCACAATCCTTTATCTGCAGGTATCGCCCAGTAAAACCCTGATTAACAATGTTAAAAACATCACACTTAATTCTCATTGTTCAGGTATTCAAATTCAACCACAAGCACCACGATCCTTTATCCGCGGGTATCGCCCACCTGCCTGGGTGCGGACCGGCCTGGGTGCGGACCTGCCTGGGTGCGGACCTGCCCGGGTGCGGACCTGCCTGGGTTCGACCCGGCTGAACAGCATTTTCGCTCTACATTGAGATGGGTTCACGATGAACATGCTTCTACCAAAATTAAAACACAATGTTAAATACAGTAGTCAGATTTTTATATTAAAACCCAATGGCAAATACAGTAGTCAGATTTTTATATTAAAACCCAATGGCAAATACAGTAGTCAGATTTTTATATTAAAACCCAATGGCAAATACAGTAGTCAGATTTGTATATTGAAACCCAATGGCAAAAACAGAAGTCAGATTAGCATATTTCTCAGTTAGGGTGAAACAGAAAATATAGTAGTCAGACTAGTATTTTTTTCTGTTACGGTAAATTGATCAAAACAGTAGCCAGATTAGTATATTTGTATGTTAGGGTAAAACAGAAAATACAGTAGTCAGATTTGTATTTTAATCTGTTAGGGTGAAATGGTTAAATACAGTAGTGGAATACGTATATTTTTCTGTAAGGGTGAAATGGGAAATACAGTAGTCAGATTTATATTTTTTCTGTAAGGGTGAAATGGTAAGTACAGTAGTCAGATTTGTATTGTTTCTGTTAGGGTTAGGGCCAGCTTTTATTGTGGCCAGCCTAAGGCACACCTATTCAATACTCATGCTGTCTGATCAGCATCTTGATATACTACATCTGTGAGGTGGATGGATTATCTCAGCAAAGGAGAAGTGCTCACTAACACAGATTTAGAAAGATTTCAAAACAATATTTGTGAGAAATTCCAATCAAGTACATTTACTATTTTAATTGTATACATTCTATAGGCAAAATGATCCCTAAAAATGCTGAGCACTTAATTTTCTTGGCAGACATTAGGTCATGTGCAGAAGAAATGCTTTATATTTTGCTCTCGTACTTCATAAATCATTTTAAAAATACAAGTAATAGACTTCATACAATGTAGTTATTTGTGGTTGAAAATGTCTACTTTATGTACAGTCTGTTCTCCGTATGCTATTGTGTTTAATCAATCGAGTGTTGTGTGAAAACAGAGTAGCAAAAAGGCAGTCTTTTACCTTTATTCATGAAATGTATTGGCCAATATGTATTGCATAATACCTATAAAAAGTTATAAAAAGTTTATTCACAGTTCTCATAATGGAATGGAATACATTGGGGTCAATTGGAGTGCGGGCACTCAAAACCATTGAGTCATTTACCGCATTTTTGGTCATTGGTGCTGATTTGTCTATGAGTCCTTGGGAATTTGGCCTAGGTATTTCAGACTGTTAAATCTCATTTCTTTATCTCCTATAGAAGTAGCAACAGTCATGGCACTCAGTTCTAAGGAAGCTGGGCAGCTGGCATCAGCGTTAATTAAACCCATTCATGTCAGAACCTTCATGCCTCAATACAGCACCCCTTAGCACCTTCTGTGACCATGAGCAAAATAAAAACAACAATATTGGATTTAATGTGAAGAATTTGTGTGGTGTATTCTAATGTCGTTTCCAGAGCCTAATAAACTAATGAACACGCTATAGTGTGTGTTCTTTGAAGTTATTGTATTTAATGTGTTCTAATCACGAGACCTGAAAAACAAATACATTAATCTATGCAGCAATTTAATTTCAAAACAAACAAATCCTGTAATTCATTCTGTTCTAGACAATTGAATGTTAACGACGCAAAACCACACACATGCTGTGGGTCTGAAGGCCGGGCGGTTCTAGACTACTGAAGCAGAAAATGCAGCAGTTATTGAGGCAGAAAATGCAGTATCATATTTTGGGTTCTATAGTTGGTGCTTGGATTTATAGTTTGCCCAAGTCAACAGACAAAAGCCAGTCATAAAAAATTATATAATAATTTTCTTTCTCCAACAACTGAACTCAATTCAGTGTTGTAGAACAAAACAAGAGGAGATACACTTGCAAGGTAGTGTGACCAGTTAGGAGAGTATAGGCTACTCCCGGCTGTAAAGTCAATTTGCCAAATGTCATAAGATGAGTATGCTAGAAGACCGCTACTTCAAAACAATAATCTAAGCAAATAGCTGTGCTTTGTATTACATTATTTCTTAAGATAATTCAAGTGTTGAAACAAAGTATTCATTTCTGCGTAAGCAATTAGTGATTGATAATAAAAACATATAGTAAATACAGCAGTGATGAAAACGCAACAGGAAACATTTCACTTTTAAAATAAAAGTATAAGGAGCTGTAACGTTAGGAACATTGTATACATTGATTACACCTATCGTTCATAGAGACATCTGTACACCGCGGCAAGCCTCAAAGTATTGTTTCATCACTGCTAACACAACACAGAAACCAAACCAAAACTACATGACTAAATACTACTGTGTCATCACAGCTAACACAACACAGAAACCAGACCAAAACTACATGACTAAATACTACTCTGTCATCACAGCTAACACAACACAGAAACCAGACCAAAACTACATGACTAAATACTACTGTGTCCCATCAATACTAACACAACACAGAAACCAAACCAAAACCATATGACTAAATACTACTGTGTTCCATCACAACTAACAACACATAGAAACCAAACTAAAACTGCATGACTAAATACTACTGTATCCCATCACTACTAACACAATACAGAAACCAAAACTACATGACTAAATACTGTGTGTCATCACTACTAACAACACACAGAAACCAACCCAAAACTAAAGTGGGGAGAACAAGTATTTCATACACGATGATTTTGCAGGTTTTCCTACTTACAAAGCATGTAGAGGTCTGTAATTATTTTAAATAATTAATTTGCATTTAATTGATGGATCAGAAAAACAGAACTTAATATTTGGTACAGAAACCTTTGTTTGCAATTACAGAGATCATACGTGTCCTGTAGGTTTGCACACACTGCAGCAGAGGTTTTGGCCCACTCCTCCATACAGACCTTCTCCAGATCCTCCAGGTTTCGGGGCTGTTGCTGGGCAATATGAACTTTCAGCTCCCTCCAAAGATTTTCTATTGGGTTCAGGTCTGGAGACTGGTTCCTCTCTAGGTTTCTTCTTAAATTTGGCCCTCTTAGAGAGTTTTTCCTAGCCACTGAAGTTCATCACTATTGTTGTTTGCTCCCTGGGGTTTAAGGCCGGGTGTTTTGGGAAAGCACTTTGTGACAACTGCTGATGTAAAAATACATTTTGTTTGATGCTACAAGCTTGGTACACCTGTCCCATCACAACTAACACAACACATAGAAACCAAAACTACATGATCAAATACTACTGTGTCCCATCACTAACTAATAGTATTCCATTGTCCCTTTGCTCCATTGTGTCTTGACTCCTTACAACATAAAAGCTAGAAACGGATCTCCAAAAAATACAGATTTTATCATTAGTTAGTCTTACTTTAATATTAACTGGGGAAGTTGTTAAAAACCATTGATGTGTTGACTTTTTCTAAATGTGACTGTCCTATGAATGTCAAGCTTCTATTCAGCAGACATAGAGCTTCATTATGGCTCAAGTATTTGTGTACATTAAATCTTGCTACTATAATATGGGTTCATGTTTTCAAATAGTCATCCTGTGTTCCAGCACCTCATTAGAGGATGTTTTGGGAGTCAGTGTTGACTGACTGACTGACAGACTGGCTGACTGGCTGACTGGCTGACTGGCTGACTGGCTGACTGGCTGACTGGCTGACTGGCTGACTGGCTGACTGGCTGACTCATAGCACTGTGGGAAGGTTATACAGAATGTACTACTCAGAACACAGTCATAACCACACTGCATTTGAAGAGGGTGAACTGAGGTTTTCAATAGCAGGGTTATATAAAAACACTTGTCAATGCAAAACTTTGAACCAAACTCTAGAGGAATATGAGTAATGCCTAAGAGACATGGCATAGGAACATATTCCTTTTCAATTAAACACATTATTATGAAAATAAAAATGTCGAAACAGAGATACTACAGACATAAAAAATAGACTCCCAAACATACATTAGAGTACACCGTTCTCTCTCACACACACACAGACACACTCAGTATAAAAGGAACACACACCATCTCATACATCATTACAGAGTACACCTGTCTCTCTCACACACACACATACACACACTCAGTATAAAAGAAACACACACCATCTCATACATCATTACAGAGTACACCGTTCTCTCTCACACACACACATACACACACTCAGTATAAAAGAAACACACACCATCTCATACATCATTACAGAGTACACCGTTCTCTCTCACACACACACAGACACACTCAGTATAAAAGAAACACACACCATCTCATACATCATTACAGAGTACACCTGTCTCTCTCACACACACACAGACACACACTCAGTATAAAAGAAACACACACCATCTCATACATCATTACAGAGTACACCGGTCTCTCTTACACACACACACACAGACACACTCAGTATAAAAGAAACACACACCATCTCATACATCATTACAGAGTACACCTGTCTCTCTCACACACACACACAGACACACTCAGTATAAAAGAAACACACACCATCTCAAACATCATTACAGAGTACACCGGTCTCTCTCACACACACACACACACAGACACACTCAGTATAAAAGAAACACACACCATCTCATACATCATTACAGAGTACACCTGTCTCTCTCACACACACACAGACACACTCAGTATAAAAGAAACACACACCATCTCCTAAATCTCCACTGAATTCCATCTACTCACATGTATGTTTCGAAGTTTATTTTTGCTTCTCTCCAGTCTGCTGACCAGTCTGATATGTTGTTCTCTGGACGATGGCTGCATCAGACGGTCGTCCCGCTCGCGCCACCCCCACCTCTCCTCACCCACTGGTGCTGTGTTCCCTAGGGAAAGACTCCTCACCCCTGCTGGTGTTGGGCCTCCAGCTGATGATATGGGAGATGACTCCGCTCTGTCAAAGTCTCGCTGCACTGAGCCTGGACAAGGGAAACCAGAGACAAACCAGTGATATCCAACACCATCCGAAATACAATAAGCACAGTCAGAACCCCATGCACAAGCACTCACACACACATAGAACGGCAGGATCAAAAGGAAAATAGACAGAAAGAGAAAAAGACCGAAAAATTTACAGAGAAATTGATAGAAACTGTAAGGAATACCAAGAGAGTAAATAAAAATCTTGTTTCTTACTGAGTTTTTGCCGGTATATCAAAATCTGCAATCACACAAATGACTGGATAATTTCTCCAGCTTCCCAGGTCAACAACACAACTATTACCCATGTATTATATTACGGATTAGAGCATTAAAAGGGCAAAAAGGGCACTAGTCAGGGAGGCCACCAAGAGGCCTGTGGCAACTCTAAATTAATTCCAGTCTTCCAAGGTTGATCTGGGGGACCCTGTTCATACTGCAACTATGTCCCAGGTTCTTGACAAAAGAGGCCATTATGGGAGAGTGGCAAAAACAAAACAACACACATCAAAACTCAGCCAGATGGCATGTGGGTGGCTCTGAGAGCAAGTGGAAAAGGATTCTATTATCCACTGAATCCAAAATAAGGTGTGTTGTCCTCAAAGCTAAGCACTATGTTTGGCAGAAGCCTAACAATGCACATCATCCTGATGACACCATCTCTACTGTGAAGCATGGTGGTGGGAGCAACATGCTATGGGGATCTTTCTCTGCACCTGGAAAGCTTGTGATGAAAGGGAGCCAAATAGATGCAGGAAATCATAGAGAAATCCTGTAAGAAAACCTGCAGAAAAATGCAAGAGACTGTGGGACAAGACTGGACAAACCAGCAGGACAAACATCCTGAAAATACATCCAAAGCCACAATGGAGTGTGTTGAAACAAAATGGTCCAGAGTGGCCCAGTCAAAGCCTGGAAAATATGTGGAAAGGGATGAATATTGCTATTCACCAAAGGCCCTGATCCAACTTGATGGAAGTTGAGCAATTTTGCAAAGAATAAAGGGCAAACATTATTGTGACCAGATGTGCAAAGCTGGTAGACTTTACAAATTCAGTCCTTGCTGCTAGAGGTGGCTCCACTAAATAATGACTAAAAGGGGTAAATACATTAACTTAATTATTTCCTGTTGTTTATGTGTAATTATTTAGAACATATTGAATTTTTCACTAGATATGATGGACATTTTTGTATCAGTGGCAACAACATCAATATCAAACACCAACATGCATCTTAATTCCATGTTGCAACACAAGAAAATGTGGAAAAGTGCAAGGGGATGAAAACTTGGAGAGACCGTATTAATCAATCCCTTTGTATAATATATTCTATACCCTTAACCCTAACCAGGAGAGGCATATCCAGTGTTTAAAAAAGGACTTGTGTGTTATCTGATACAGATGAACATGTCTGCTGTATTGAAAATGAGTCCCTGTTTACTGTCCTTCATCTTGAATGTATCAATACAGAGTTGGTTATACCTCTAACTGTATATACCTCAACTGTATATACCTCTAACTGTATCCTCTAGAGTCAGAAGACATACCACAACATATGGATAAACTGTGTTAATCAAATGATGTAGGCATCATGTTCAGAAATGACAGTGTAAATGGGGATGGTAAAATACCACATAGGCTATTAACAAGTGGGTATGGAAAAGTATACTCAAAGTAAAATCAACTCAACCCATCTTATTATAGAATTCTCACTACCAACACAATTGACACCAATCTTATTATAGAATACTCACTACCTACCTACAGTAAACACACATTGGAGACACCTACAGTAAACACACATTGGAGACACCTACAGTAAACACACATTGGAGACACCTACAGTAAACACACATTGGAGACACCTGCAGTAAACACACATTGGAGACACCTGCAGTAAACACACGCACACACGCACACACGCACACACGCACACACGCACACACGCACACACGCACACACACACACACACACACACACAACATTTTGAAATCATGATCCAACACTTTAAACATACACAAACACAATATTTTGTTTTCCACTCTTCTGTCCTCCAGCACTAGATGTGTCATGTTTCTGATCACTGTGTGTGTGTCAACAGGTGGGATGTGTGTGTGTGTGTGTGTGTCAGCAGATGGGATATGTGTGTGGCAGCAGGTGGGTTGTGTGTGTGGGTGTGTGTGTGTGTGTCCCTGCTACATTGTATCAGGTTCCTCCCACAGGGTAGCTGAGTAGCAGAGTAGCGGGGTAGCGGAGTAGCGGGGTAGCGGAGTAGCGAGGTAGCGGGGTAGCGAGGTAGCGGGGTACCTGGGTAGCGGGGTACCTGGGTAGCGGGGTACCTGGGTAGCGGGGTAGCGAGGTAGCATCATTGTATAAGCCAGGTGACAGAAGGCCTAATAACAAACCTATTAAAACTGCATGAAGGCCCATGCAGCCTTCATAACACTCAGTAATATTACCACTATCGCTCACAGTCAATGTCAGCACCAACTTAATGACAGGTCACAGACAGGGACTCCATTGACTAGTATTAAATTAAAACCAACATGCACCTGAATAAAGCAATCATGTGTATTTTATACAGCTAATTTTACATCAGCAGTGGTCATAAAATGCTTTTACAAATACCCAGGCTGAAACCCAAATGAGCAAGCAACAAGAATTGACGCACGGTGGTTAGAAAGACAGACGCTTGTAGGTTCAGAAACTAGAAAGCAACCTAGAGAGGAACTAGGCTCTGAGAGGTGGCCAGGCCTCTGCATTATAAGACCATACATCCTGTTGGGACACAGCAATGTTTTTGCATGTTCAGATGACTAGCAGATGATTCAAGTGGCTACAATTAATGACGAGGGAGAACAGAAACCCAGTAGGCTCAGTCCCTCGTAGGGTTACGCAATTAAGAAACCGATTAAAAGAACTCAAAAGTCAAATGAGACTATGTACGTAAACATGTGAGTGTAATGGAAAACCGATCAAATTATAGAATACAATAAAACCCAGAAGAACAGTGCCTCCGTTTCACTGCCACAGCATATGGTTTTGGACTCTGGACCAAATACTGGACCTAATACTGTAACTAATACTGTAACTAATACTGTAACTAATACCGGACCTAATACCGGACCTAATACTGGATGTATTACTGGACCTAATACTGTAACTAATACCGGACCTAATACCGGACCTAATACTGGATGTATTACTGGACCTAATACTGTAACTAATACCGGACCTAATACCGGACCTAATACCAGACCAATTACTGGACCTAATACTGTAACTAATACCGGACCTAATACCGGACCTAATACCGGATGTATTACTGGACTTAATACTGGACCTAATACCGGAACTAATGCCGGACCTAATACCGGAACTAATGCCGGACCCAATACCAGACCTAATACCGTAACTAATAATGGACCTAATACTGGACCAATTACTGGACCTAATACTGTAACTAATACCGGACCTAATACCGGACCTAATACTGGATGTATTACTGGACCTAATACTGTAACTAATACCGGACCTAATACCGGACCTAATACCAGACCAATTACTGGACCTAATACTGTAACTAATACCGGACCTAATACCAGACCTAATACCGGACCTAATACCGGATGTATTACTGGACTTAATACTGGACCTAATACCGGAACTAATGCCGGACCTAATACCGGAACTAATGCCGGACCCAATACCAGACCTAATACCGTAACTAATAATGGACCTAATACTGGACCAATTACTGGACCTAATACTGTAACTAATACTGGACGTATTACTGGACCAATTACTAAATGTATTACTGGACCTAATACTGTAACTAATACTGGACGTATTACTGGACCAATTACTAAATGTATTACTGGACCATTTACTGGACCTAATACCGGACCTAATACCAGACCAATTACTGGATGTATTACTGGACCTAATACTGTAACTAATACTGGGCCTAATACTGTAACTAATACCGGACCTAATACCAGACCTAATACCGGACCTAATACCGGATGTATTACTGCACCTAATACTGGACCTAATACTGTAACTAATACCGGACCTAATACCAGACCTAATACCAGACCTAATACCGGACCTAATACTGGATGTATTACTGGACCTAATACCGGACCTAATACCGGAACTAATGCCGGACCCAATACCGGACCTAATACTGGACCTAATACCGTAACTAATACCGTACCTAATACCGTAACTAATACCGGACCTAATACCGGACCTAATACCGGACCTAATACCGGACCTAATACTGGACGTATTACTGGACCAATTACTAAAATGTATTATTGGACCTAATACCGGACCTAATACCAGACCAATTACTGGATGTATTACTGGACCAATTACTAAATGTATTACTGGACCTAATACCGGACCAATTACTGGATGTATTACTGGACCTAATACTGGACGTATTACTGGACCTATTTCTAGAACTCATACTGGATCTAATACTGGACCTGTTACTGGACGTGTTATTGGACGTGTTACTGGACGTGTTACTGGGCCAGTTAATGGACCTATTACTGGACCAATTACTAGGCCTATTTCTAGAACTCATACTGGACGTAACACTGGACGTACAGTGCCTTGCTTAATAATTTTTTTTTTTTTTTTAAACTGAACATTGGCATGTGCATATGTATTCACCCCCTTAGTTATGAAGCCCATAAAAAGCTCTGGTGCAACCAATTACCTTCAGAAGTCACATAATTAGTGAAATGATGTCCACCTGTGTGCAATCTAAGTGTCATATGATCTGTCAGTACATATAAACACCTTTTCTGAAAGGCCACAGAGGCTGCAACACCTAAGCAAGAGGCACCACTAACCAAACACTGCCATGAAGACCAAGGAACTCTCCAAACACCTAAGCAAGAGGCACCACTAACCAAACACTGCCATGAAGACCAAGGAACTCTCCAAACAAGTAAGGGACAATGTTGTTGAAGTACAAGTCAGGGTTATGAAAAACATGTAAATGTGTTTTAAAATGTGCCCAGAACTCAATCGAATAGAAAATCTATGGTCAGACTTAGATTGCTGTTCACAAGCGCAAACCATCCACCTTGAAGGAGCTGGAGCAGTTTTGCAAGGAGGAATGGACAAAAATCCCAGTGGTAAGATATGGCAAGCTCATAGAGACTTATCCAAAGCGACTTGGAGCTGTGATTGCTGCAAAAGGGGGCTCTACAAAGTATTGACTTTAGGGGGGTGAATAGTTATGCACATTGACCTTTTCTGTTATTTTGTGCTATTTGTTGTTTGCTTCACAATAAATAAAAGACAAATGTATTCAAAGTTGTGGGCATTTTCTGTAAATGTAATGATGCAAATCCTCAAACAATCCATGTTAATTCCAGGTTGAGGCAACAAAACACGAAAAATGCCAAGGGGGTGAATACTTTTGCAAGGCACTGTATTACTGGACCAGATACTGGATCCTTGTTTGCTGGACAGTGCTGCTCAGGTCATCTGTAGGTTTATAAAACATTCACTGGTCAAAGGCCTTTGATACAGGTGATCACTCAAGTTGACCTCATTGTGCTTGGAATTTTCTCAGCAAGAGACTCTGCAACAAATGGGGTTGAATCTGAATTTACTGCATTTCACATAGTTGCCAAGGGTTCCTTTTTGGATTCAGAAAAGGTGGTCCCAAGAGTTCTTTATATAAAACTTTCCTTTTCTACATATTTGAAAAGGAAAAAGGTGCAGTGGTCTCATAATTTAATTACTTTTCCGGAACGGTATTTGATCTAAACATGCAAGGGTTCTATATAGATGATCTATACATGCAAGGGTTCTATATAGATGATCTATACATGCAAGGGTTCCATATAGATGATCTATAGAATGATCTATACATGCAAGGTTTCTATATAGATGATCTATACATGCAAGGGTTCTATATAGATGATCTATACATGCAAGGGTTCTATATAGATGATCTATACATGCAAGGGTTTTATATAGATGATCTATACATGCAAGGGTTCTATATAGATGATCTATAGAATGATCTATACATGCAAGGGTTCTATATAGATGATCTATAGAATGATCTATACATGCAAGGGTTCTATATAGATGATCTATACATGCAAGGGTTCCATATAGATGATCTATAGAATGATCTATACATGCAAGGGTTCTATATAGATGATCTATACATGCATCATGCATACTTCAGTAAAAGTATTGAATTCTCTGAAGTTAGTCTGTCATGTCTGGCTTTAACTACAGGAATCTGCTGCAACATTTCATCCTTGACCTACTAGTTGTCCGGTCCAAAACAAGGTTCACACACCACTTGACCAACCTGTTGTCAGGTCCAAAACAAGGTTCACACACCACTTGACCAACAAGTTGTCCGGTCCAAAACAAGGTTCACACACCACTTGACCAACAAGTTGTCCGGTCCAAAACAAGGTTCACACACCACTTGACCAACAAGTTGTCCGGTCCAAAACAAGGTTCACACACCACTTGACTAACAAGTTGTCCGGTCCAAAACAAGGTTCACATACCACTTGACCAACTAGTTGTCCGGTTCAAAACAAGGTTCACACACCACTTGACCCAATGAGTTGCCAAATGTTAGATTGCAGTTTTTGCCATTTGTATACAGTCATCAAACTGAACTGTCGCTGAATAATTATTGGTAATTCCTAGACAACTGTCAGGTGTCAGACCAAGGAAGGCAGTTGTTTCTAAGATACTGGAACCAATTAACCTTGCATTGACAATGTTTACTGTATTCATATGGTATGTGATGTATATATTACTTCTGTACATGTAATATTTTGTACTTTCTGTATTACTGTCAGCATCACTTCAATTAACCATTTTTCGGAAACTGTGAATATCCGTATCTATTATAGTGGATACAATTAACATAATATAGGAAATATAAAATTCTACATTTAAAATGTTTGTCATTCAGCAGACGGTGTCACCAGTAGTGAGTGACATTTTTAAGCTAACCCCTGAGGATCACAACACAGGCGGTCCAAGAGACAGTTTCTACCAATTGAGCTATTCAAGACATAGAATTCTTTTGAAAAAATACATTTTTAAACAATCAGATTTCACTGATATTTCATTGCTATTCATTAGATTAGATTCAACTGTATTGTCATTGAACAAGTACAAGTACTGTAAATGCAGTTGGAATCTAACCAAAGTGCAAATAGAAGAGGACAAAAAATGAACAACATTGTAGAAGTGGGTTGTATAAATGCGTAAATGGAAGGTACAAGGTGGAATGTGCAAAAGAAATGCAGTAATGAGGTTCTCAAGGTAAAACAATTTTAAAATTCAACAATTTTACACAATTTTCAAGAATGATTTACAGTTGCCTACATGAAAATATATAAAAGTAATATGTCAGTTGTATTGATGAAAAACAGTAATGTGTAATACATTTGTTATATTGATAATTGGTGATCGTTGGTATTTTGTTTGTCAATAATTATTTCACGTAATACATTTGTATTTAAAGAATCTTACTCATCAGTAAAATAAGCAGATCAATTTCAAAGAAAGATTATAGTATGTGTATTTAGTTTCTCTATCTCTCAAACCCGCCCCCCCGCCGTAATATGTTACCAATCACCATTCCGTAAATCTGATTATTTTGATTTAAAGTTTAGATTTACATTTGATGAATTAGCCTACCAAGAAGCTAAATCTCCGGTAAAGTGTGATACAAATGATGAAGTAGCCTATATCATTTGTATTATGTTTAAATAATAGACAAGTTAAATGGTTGAATGGTTATGGAGATCTCATATTTCAATTGTAATTGCACTGAAATTCAACCAAGCCTCTATCTTTCATCTGGGAGTATTGGGCCGTCATCCATTGACCTCATGCATTCAGTGAGAGATGTTTAGCACCTGGGTACCATTAGCAGCTGCTGGGTACCAACGCCAAGTGCCGTGAGCCAATTAAGTCTGAAAACAGGGTAAATAAAAACAGGTAAATAGTCTCTAAATAGTTTCTGTAGGTGTGCTTTGAATTCTGCCAACAGAACAATGTAATATAGGCCTAGTTAGGAAAAGTCACAGAAGGGGGAGGGTGTAGCTTTCAAAATGGCAGTTTTATTTTAAATACAAACTCAAACAACAATTGGCGTAGGCCTTTAGCGGTCCTGGTGTTAATAAGACAACACTGACCCAGGCGTTAATAAGACAACACTGACCCAGGCGTTAATAAGACAACACTGACCCAGGCGTTAATAAGACAACACTGACCCAGGCGTTAATAAGACAACACTGACCCAGGCGTTAATAAGACAACTCTGATTCTGGTGTTAATAAGACAACACTGACCCAGGTGTTGTTGTGACAATTTCTTAACTAATGTATTTTGGAAACATGTTTGCTTATCTATTACCTGGTATGTAATTATGGTCTCTGGTTGTGACATGCATCTGTATTATTTCAGAGAATCATTAGGTTCTCTGACCATCTGCTCAACTGGCTAAACCATTAAGGGTATCTGTCCTTTGTTCCTTAGGAATGTGATTGTTGGGGGACGGTAGGGGCAGTTGGCCCTTTAGGTAAAAACAACAGTGAACATTATGGCAGGAAGGATAAGATGGGGGGATAACCCTCCCACCTGTGTGACCTAAGATTGATGGGTGGCATCTTGCCACACCGCCTTTAACTATAATAAATACGAGCTGTTCATGTAATTTACTTTAGAGGCTCCTCAAATGACTATTCTGTAAGCATTAGACGCGTCTCCCTATTTGCAAATAAATTGCTAATTGTGCCAAGAGAATTTTGTCTCTGTCTTACTCCTTTGAGTGTCTATTGATGAAATTTCCGTCACAGTGTTAATAAGACAACACTGACTCTGGTGTTAATAAGACAACACTGACCCTGGTGTTAATAAGACAACACTGACTCTGGTGTTAATAAGACAACACTGACTCTGGTGTTAATAAGACAACACTGACTCTGGTGTTAATAAGACAACACTGACTCTGGTGTTAATAAGACAACACTGACTCTGGTGTTGACAACACTGACTCTGGTGTTGACAACACTGACTCTGGTGTTGACAACACTGACTCTGGTGTTGACAACACTGACTCTGGTGTTGACAACACTGACTCTGGTGTTGACAACACTGACTCTGGTGTTGACAACACTGACTCTGGTGTTAATAAGACAACACTGACCCAGGCGTTAATAAGACAACACTGACTCTGGTGTTGACAACACTGATCCATTCCTCTTTCGCTTTCAGAGATGTCTCCAGACCAGACTGCTAATGCAAAGCAATAGGATTTATCAGAAGGCACAAGACGTCCTCACATAACAATTCCCAGATGATCTATTCTTGTGTTTCAGAATAGGCCAGGCAGCATAACAAGTCAGAGTAACGCCTGGAGACACTGAGTCCATATAAAGTACACAGCTCTGGACTAAATACAGTCCACCCATGCATAGAACAGGGACTGACTGAAGAATTTCTCCATCAGTGGGCTTCCGTTTGACAAGTATCTTCAGGTGTGCAGGTGTTTTTTCAGAACTGCAATGAGCACATCTGCTTCAACGAAATTAAACTGTGAAAGCATTGGTTAGTTAGTTAAATCCAACTCTGTGTTTTTTTCAGGACTAGGAAGACAAGCCATTAAGATTATTCACAATATCAACAAGGGAAAAAAATACTCCTACCAAGAGCTGCTTACTGGCAATTTGGTGATGGATGATGGGTTTATTCAGGGTTAGTGGTTTGGAATTCAGGGTTATACGATTAGAGTTCAGGGTTAATGGTTCGGTGTTCAGTGTTACGGTCCGGGATTCAGAGTTTGAGTTCAGGGTCAGGGTTTGGGGTTCAGGGATTCAGAGTTTGAGTTCAGGGTCAGGGTTTGGGGTTCAGGGATTCAGAGTTTGAGTTCAGGGTCAGGGTTTGGGGTTCAGGGATTCAGAGTTTGAGTTCAGGGTCAGGGTTTGGGGTTCAGGGATTCAGAGTTTGAGTTCAGGGTCAGGGTTTGGGGTTCAGGGATTCAGAGTTTGGGCTCAGGGTCAGGGTTTGGGGTTCAGGGATTCAGAGTTTGGGCTCAGGGTCAGGGTTTGGGGTTCAGGGATTCAGAGTTTGGGCTCAGGTTTAGTGTTTGGGATTAAGGGTTGCGGTTTGGGGTTAGGGTTTGGGATTCAGGATTGCGGCTTGGGGTTCAGGGTTAGGGGTCCTACTGCGAGTAACCATCTAGATGATCAAGTAACAGTGTAATCCTCCCCCAATCATTATTAAAACACGTGTATGAAATCACTGACTCCTGAATACTAAAACTAATTAATAAAATAAGTGTTTCCAATAACTGAATGTACATATTAAAGGTTTTACTAACTGTGATGTCCGGTTGCTTCACGTGCCTACCTTAAGGTAAGTACACTACACTCCATGTATGTCCCTAGGGATTGCTTCATTAATAAATTGCTAATATATTAATATATATGTAAATGTAACCTGGAAATAATTCAGATGTTTTACATTTCAATTCAGATATTTCAGTATCATTGAAACAGTTCAGAAAACATTTAGGACATTCTGGAATAATTTATGTTTAAATTATAATTAAATCTGATGAGATGCTTTTCCAAATCTGCATCATCAGTTACGCTGCTGTCTTCTGTCTTCTGCGGTGACATAACATCATGTGTCCCTGGCAGTAGATTACTGAGCATAGTTCCAGAACACTAGAACACTAAATATACTGCTGTATAATTAGGGAGAAACAGGAAGTAAAAACAATAAAACAAAATCTGCTGCATTGTAATGAGCTAAGAGGACAGTTACCATGACAACTGTTGCCGCACCAGAGCCATCACAGCTGGGTTTTGGCAGGGAAGACAGGGATGTGGTGGAGGAAAAACCCTCAGAAACACACTGAATAGGGAAGGAAAGAGGAGAGAGAGACAGGGGAGAATGAGGGGTAGATAAAGAAAGGGAAGAGAGAGAGAAGGAACAGAGATAAGGAGCAGAGATGTTAAAAAAATACAGCATGAAAAAGGAGAGGGAGGAGAGTGAGAAGGTAAGTGCTGACAAAAGAATAAGGATTTGAGGGAGTAAGAGACGCCAACAGGAAAAGTGAAACAGTCAAGGTGCTGACAGGAGAGGAGAAACAGACAGTCAAGATGCTGATAGAATAAGAAACAGAGTCAAGAAGCTGATAGGGGAGGAGAATCAAACAGTCAAGTCGATGATAGGAGAAGCAGTCAAGATGCTCACAGGAGAGGAGAAACAGACTGTCAAGATGCTCACAGGAGAGGAGAAACAGACTGTCAAGATGCTCACAGGAGAGGAGAACTTAAAGTGACATGAAAGAAGTGCAGCAGTAAGAGGACAGTGATATGGGTGGACTCTCTGCATATCTCTGGTCCTCTTCTATCTACGTCTCTACCGTATCTCTTCTCTCTACATCCTTTCTGTATTTCTCATTCTACTTCTATACATCCTTCCTCTCCTCCATCCCTCAGGACTAACTTTTCCCCCAATTCTCTCTCATCTCCTTCTCTCCTGCTGTGCAAAAAGACAGACATTAAGTGCCACAGCAGTAGAATGTAATGGGCCTGTGCTTGAGGCATCACCAGCAGAGAAGCCAACAGACTGATTTCATTATTAGTGTACAGCTTTATCTGAAACACGTTCACACATACAGGATACCTGTAGAAGAATGGATTAGGGTTAATCCAAGTGTTTTTAGGCTTAATCCAAGTGTGGTTAGGGTTAATCCAAGTGTTCTTAGGGTTAGTCCAAGTGTGGTTAGGGTTAATCCAAGTGTGGTTAGGCTTAATCCAAGTGTGGTTAGGCTTAATCCAAGTGTGGTTAGGCTTAATCCAAGTGTGGTTAGGGTTAGTCCAAGTGTGGTTAGTGTTCATCCAAGTGTGGTTAGGGTTCATCCAAGTGTGGTTAGGGTTCATCCAAGTGTGGTTAGGGTTCATCCAAGTGTGGTTAGGGTTCATCCAAGTGTTCTTAGGCTTAATCCAAGTGTTCTTAGGCTTAATCCAAGTGTTCTTAGTCTTAATCCAAGTGTTCTTAGTCTTAATCCAAGTGTGGTTAGGCTTAATCCAAGTGTTCTTAGGCTTAATCCAAGTGTTTTTAGGCTTAATCCAAGTGTTCTTAGGCTTAATCCAAGTGTGGTTAGGGTTAGTCCAAGTGTGGTTAGGGTTAGTCCAAGTGTGGTTAGGGTTAGTCCAAGTGTGGTTAGGGTTAGTCCAAGTGTGGTTAGGGTTAATCCAAGTGTTCTTAGGGTTAATCCAAGTGTTTTTAGGGTTAATCCAAGAGTGGTTAGGGTTAGTACAAGTGTTCTTAGGGTTAATCCAAGTGTGGTTAGGGTTAATCCAAGTGTGGTTAGGGTTAGTCCAAGTGTGGTTAGGGTTAGTCCAAGTGTGGTTAGGGTTAGTCCAAGTGTGGTTAGGGTTAGTCCAAGTGTGGTTAGGGTTAGTCCAAGTGTGGTTAGGGTTAATCCAAGTGTGGTTAGTGTTAGTCCAAGTGTGGTTAGGGTTAATATTATTTCCTGTGGGTTCCCCATCTGACAGATGTCACGTACCTCATGTCATTGACTATGACTAAAGATGAAGAAAACAAAAGATACTCTCCTCCTGCCCTTCCCTCCTGCCGAATCAGAATCATCTTTATTCGCCAGGTATGTGTTCACATACGAATCAGAATCAGCTTTACTCACCAGGTATGTGTTCACATATGAGGAATATGACTCTGGATTAAACAGACTTAAGATGTGCTTGATCATAAAACAAACAAAGTACACAAACAGAGTCACTGACTGCAATATACAGTACACATAAATACACACAATAAACCAAACAACAAACTAGTAAGACTGGTGAGACAGTAGTGCAATGAGCAGAGAATAAAGGGGTCTGGAAATAACTATTATTGTGCAGGTATTAGTATTTACATAATGACAATGGATGTGATCTATATTTATAGCAGAGTACAAACCATGCTGGAATGAATGTTTAGTGCAGATCATTTTCCTCTCAGATGGCCTAGGCTCCAATACAACAATACAGCTTCTACTGTGTCCAAAATGGGTTTACTTTAAAACAAGTTTAGCTTTAACATCACTGAAGGGTTGTGTTCAATATATACAAACACACACAAAACAGCACACACAAATAGCGGTCACAAAGATCCAGACAGCTAAGTCCCCTTTACAATAACCACTGAACATTGACTGGAAACTGCTCAACATAAGAGCATTAAATCAAGTGCATTGATCAATAAAGTGATTTTTAAAGTCAAAAGACCAGACCAAACCACACAGGTAAAAAGAAGTTGTAGAGGGCTTGTCAAAAAGGGTGGTCTTAAATGTATTGCGGAACTGCAAAGGAAAGGAAGCCACTTTGGTGAGAAACGGATATATGGTTGATGGTCAGTCTGTGTGAGGATTCTCTAGAGAGACACTAGATGAGAGACACTAGATGAGAGACACTAGATGAGAGACACTAGAAATAAGACACTAGATGAAAGACACTAGATGAGAGACACTAGATGAGAGACACTAGATGAGAGACACTAGATGAGAGACACTAGATGAGAGACACTAGATGAAAGACACTAGATGAAAGACACTAGATGAAAGACACTAGATGAGAGACACTAGATGAGAGACACTAAATGAGAGACACTAAATGAGAGACACTAGATGAGAGACACTAGATGAGAGACACTAGATGAGAGACACTAGATGAGAGACACTAGATGAGAGACACTAGATGAGAGACACTAGATATAACCTGTAATGGCATTCTTCCAAACATTGGCATGATTATAATGGAATTTGATCTTATGGTCAACATCATACTTCCTTCTCCACATTTGCAGGAAAGTCTAACAGGGCTAATATATATTATTTGGAGATGATTTGCGAAATGTTGTCAAAGTAAATTTCATCCCACCACTCTAGAATCACAGTAAGTGACATTCAAGAGCACTGATTTGGCCAGGATAGTGGGGTCAATTCTTCTGACACATATGTACATACAAATGTTCAGCTAAAAGGCATATATTATATTATTTTATGTTATATTAATGCATTATCATGCACTACATTAGCATCTGAATTATTATATTTTCATATATTATTACATTATCATACATTATATTAGCATATGTTATTATATTAGTGTTAACCTGGGATTATATATGCATAATTTCCATATCTAAAGTATTTCAATCTATATCCATTGCATTTCTTGCAGCATTACATTCCTACAACATAAAAGAGTGAGCCATCATCAGCCTTCCAGCAAACACTTCCTTCAATTAATGATGGCTGCAACACTGTCCATGATACATTTAATCTATTAGACACATCCAAGCTCCATAACTGCCAGGGTTTGATTCTTTACAGTTGAACAACATTTTCATTATTAATTTGGAACATTCATAATGAGAAAAAAAATGTTTTTTTATTGGTGTAGCAGTTAAAACATCATACTGACATGATGCCCATCATGAGGAAAAGTAATGTTTGTAGTGTAGCTGGACTGTCTGTGTGCAGTGTAGCTGGACTGTCTGTGTGCAGTGTAGCTGGACTGTCTGTGTGCAGTGTAGCTGGACTGTCTGTGTGCAGTGTAGCTGGACTGTCTGTGTGCAGTGTAGCTGGACTGTCTGTTTGCAGTGTAGCTGGACTGTCTGTTTGCAGTGTAGCTGGACTGTCTGTGTGCAGTGTAGCTGGACTGTCTGTTTGCAGTGTAGCTGGACTGTCTGT
>JACXGJ010010673.1:0-21399 GCA_016801105.1 Esox niger
CCCGCCGAGAACCCCCCTTGCCCCGCCGAGAACCCCACTTTGCCCGCCGAGAACCATGATTTTCAGATCTCAGATGTCGTATAAAGCCCAGACGTTTATGCTTTCTGTTCCCGTGCCACTCCGGCCGGCTCCAGCACATGTGGAATGCTCCGGAATGTTCCTAGCTCATGTAGATTGTAGAGAACATGCCCCGGGGCTCAGTATGGTGCGTGTGATTGTACCGGCGGCTTCAGAAGAGATCAGAGCACCGCAGGCTTCATGTGATGAGTTCTCCTTAACGCCCATTGGCTGGTTTGACACACACTCTGATTGGTGTTTACATTACCACCCTCTAGTCACCCCCTCAGTGGCACGCTCAGCAGTGTGTGTGTGTGTGTGTGTGTGTGTGTGTGTTCCACATCTAGCCTCAAATTTGCACATTCCTGGTTATGTGATGAAGTTCCTTTTCAATCAAAGAGTTGTGTGTGTATACTCTAGGTGTATGAAAACGGCACTTTGTCACATCTAAATAATTTGATTATTTTGTGATCCCTGTGGTTATGCCGTGCTGTATGGCTTCATAGCTCCCAGTTACAATAAGTGACTGGCTAGACTTGACCTGGGGGCCTACTCACAGTGGCAATTCAGTCTAGCTCTCTGAACAGACAGGCAGGCAGACAGACCTAAAGGCATGTTTTGAAAGGTCTACATGACGAGACAGATTTACACAGGTTCTTCAGTAGACCAACAGAAGTAAGGAAATTAAAATAGTCATACCTTTTCTCTTAACCTTAATTTTATATGTTTCACTCTGGAAAGTGGTTGGCACGAATTTAGAACATTATTATTAATAAATGCCCACACAAGCTCAAAAAAAAATCAAAGAGGCTGTTTTTCCTCTGATGACCGACAGACTGAGGTGCCAATGGAGACAGGCCTAAGCCAGAGCGACTGATGGAACTGCAGTCTGCTGAGAGACGGGCGCTGCCCGATGGCTGCAGTTCTTTATGTGACGAATAGATGGCAGCAGTGAGCCACTAAGTAGTCCCTGGACAATAGTGCAGGTACTTGGACCGTAATGAGTGGATACTGTCTACTCTCCTGTACTTGTTACACAGATTTCACTAAGAGGAATAACGTGATGGACCGAGAGTGTTTAGATTGACATGTATTATGCATAATGTACCGGTACTCATTAGGTAGGAAGTGTTAATGTGAAACTAGCTCTCTGCTAGACTAGACAGAAGAGATTTGGAGAATGTGCAATACCTCGGTTTTCAGACTGGTCTGATTTGGCACACGTTAGGATATGATCCGAATATCTTCGACCTACTATTATTCATGTTGTTTGGAGGCAGGCTCTAAACAAGTGTTTCCCATGCCTGGTCCTTCAGTAACACCAACAGCAAATGTTTGAAGTATCCCCAGACATATGTACCTAATTTAACACATTGATAATTAGTTGATCAGTTGAATCAGGCAACAAGAAATGTGTATCGTAGATGTGTTCCCCGGACCAGAGTTCGGAGCCACTGGTCTTGACCTTTCAGTGCTGTGTAGGCAAATTTATTCAAATTAGTTTCCGAACCACATAGATCACCCTGAGCATTTTAAGGACCAAAGGGGTATCAGAGACATTTTAAAGATATATATTTTGTAATTATTTATTGGACTTAAAGTAACAATGTATAATTAAAGTGTACATTGTTACTTTACACCAATGTATACATTGTTACTTTATGCCAAAGTGTTCTTGGGGGCTTTAAGATCAGTAACACTGTTAACCTCCCCCAGTGAAAGGACTCGATATGGTGGATTGATCTAGGATCCTCCTGATGTCTTATCAAACATTTTAGGAAAGGCCTCTGCGCAGTTACTCCTGCAAGCAGAGGCATTAGTCAGTGTTTACACCTTCAAATACCTACACCTAGTTCGCAATGACATTAGTATTTTGGGATAATCCCATGTGTAAAAACCTGCATGGAATATAGCTCAGTTCATACATTCATCTTGCTGTCTGATGTGGATACATTTTGTCACCCCACATACACACGACTAACATACTAACACACAGAGCAGTTGACACTGAGCTTACAAGCTTTATCACTTTGTGTACACACACACACACACACACACACACACACACGCTGCTGTTTATGTTGCACTTACTTTTTGTCTACTCAGGGATATCGATATGAGTGTATAAAGCTTTATTGTCCACACACACACACACACACACACACACACACACACACACACACACACACACAATGAACCCTAAGTCTAACGTCAATAACAAAAACGTTGCCTGAATTCAGGCTAGCCCTAACCCTAACCAACACGTTGAAACAAGGAGGGCAGTACTTCTTTCTTTCTTTTACATTTTAAATTGATGAATAAATATAAATAAAATATACATTTGAGTTCTCCCCGAGACAGGCATGTGACCGTTCTGGCCGACTTAACAGCTGCCCCAGTCGCTGCATGGATTTCATGTTTTACCGAGGCAGCACTGCTGATTTACATCCTCAACTAATCAGCAGACCCTTGATTAGGGATTCATAGTTGTATTGCCCTCAAAATATGGTTTGTCCTGTTTACCTCCGCTAGCTAGCGTTAGTTACCTTCACACATTTCAGCTCTGGCTTCATTAAAACCATGATGATATATACTGGTTTTCTGCTTCTGGCACTTGCAGGTTTGTAACTACGTGCTTGTAGTTGCTCATGTCACACGGAGAGTCAAATACTGAACCCTTTGCTGGGACAATGCTGAAATGTCCATTGATGGGCAAGTCAGTGGTACATTTTCATTCTTGTCAACAGGAATGAAATTGCATTGATTAAGCTGCTGCTGTGAAATCGTGTTTTGGAAATGCGATGTTGTAATATGCCATGTTTGTCAGGCTTTGAAGAAATGCTACTTTCATTTTCACTGTGTGTTAACCTATACTTATGTTTTGCCAACTTGGTCTGGTACAGTCTAGAACAGATCTGACCAACCCTGTTGCTCGAAATCTACTGTAATGTAGGTTTTCTCTCCAACTTTAATCCAGCACACCTGATTCTAATAATTAGCTGGATGAAAAGCTACATCAGGTTAGTCACAAATGGGGTTGAAGAGAAGCTACAGGACAGTAGATCTCCAGGAACAGGGTTGGTCAGCCCTTCTCTAGAAGGATCAACATAGCCTGGACAAAGGGACAGGTTTGTCAACAGGGTTGAGTTGAGTGGCACTTCTAATAGCAGACAGACAGCACGCTTCACTGTCCGTTCGAGGTGTTTTGCCGGCTCCTTGGGGTATGTTAACGAATAGATAATATTGTTGTAAACATCAAAACTTTTATTTAATGAATTGAGTTATTGGAATAGTCATCCAATCAAAAAGATGACACAATCTTGGCAAAATAAAGTCACTGCTGTTTCATTCCTCCTTAACTAGGTCAACACACTCAATTGTTTCAGGGTAAATGTAAGATAGCAGGGAGTTTAATCTGTAAACTTCGGTTTCAAGGTTGACCTTGTCAAAATCACACCCGTTTTAAATTGTATGATTGATCTATGTACCATCACACCTCTTCACAAAATGCTTTAAAACAGTAAGTGATGAATATTACATTTCGAGGGTTTGGAGCCAAAGGGGCGTAATTCACAAGGGGTGTATGTCACAAGTCAAATGAAAACTCTCGATGAGCTTTATTGAGTGCTAAAATGACAGTGAAATCATGACCAATAAAGAATAAAACAACAAACCTTAAAGACTCAACTGTTAAAAAGCGGCTTTGGTCTAATTTTGTTTCTCCTGTAAAGTTTGTTATATGTCACTTACGCCCCTCTGGCACCAAACCCTTGATTTATAGAGATGTTTTTATTTTATGCTTTTATTGATGGTGAACCTGAAAGTCGGAAAGACAGAGGAGAATTTATGCTTAAATATTAGTGAGTCTGAATCAACCAAAGGCTTAGTCTGCTGGACTACCTAATTCCACAGGATATTTGCCAAAATAAGTGCCATTGCTTACCGATCTCTACTGAACAGCATATTAAAAACGGTTAGCCAGGAATGTGAATTTTCATGGTCTTTTTGCCTTGAAAGCAGTGGCATCTGCTACTCTAAGGTCTGGTCTTCATAGTTTGAGCTTATATTAGGCTATTTACTAATGTTTGCTAGGAAAATGTTTGCTATCATTGCTAACAAACTATTGCTGGCAATAATTAAGGTGAACAGATGCCTGAAATTAAATCTGGGGACATTTCCAGTTTGGCGGTCAATATATCATTAAAGTATCTGATGTTTTTGTCTATGAAATAACAGAGGGGGACAATTCTGGTTTCTTGTATTTAGTCAAACAGGCACACTGTGATAGAGAAAACAACTATATTACAGAAACACCACAGACAAGTCTGAACTTTCCAATCTGAACAGCCATTCAGTGGTCCTGGTGGTCTGGGCAGAATAAGCAAATAAGCAAAATTGAAATACAGAAAAAATAGACTTTCTCTTCTACTACAATCTTTTTCTTCTTTTGTTCACACATCTTTTCTTTCTTCCTTTCCTTCTTTTTACCTTTCCACCCCATCTTCCACACTCTCCTCGCTTCATTCTTTTTACTCCCTTAATTTTTCCTTCTCACTCTCTTATCCTTCATCTCCATCTTTAATAATACATAGTAGACTCTTAGATAAAATACTTAACAGGTTAACAGATTCCCATTGCTTGCCGCATCTTTGTGTTTTATCTCAAATACATTGTTTGTAATAATGAATTGGCAGGCTCTGTAATCATATCTGTACCTTTCCTCTTCAATCGCCTTCAATCTAACAGAAAATATTGTGCTAGTGTTCCAATTCTAAATATATTTTTGCAATACATATTATGTCAAATAATTAAAATTGTAATCTACAAATATATATTCTCATAATTGTGTATTTATTTCATATGATAATTTTTTTCAAAATAGCCTGTCCACTGCATGTGTTTTAAGTGAATTGTTTTTAACCTAGACAGTAGCTAGCTAACCTCTACATAGCTAACTGTAGCTAGAATAACCTGTAATAAACCTTATAGAGCAGGTCATCTATCTATCTATTTAATAAGAATACAATTATGACATTTTAACATCACTAGCTAGTATTTAAAACAATTGAAACATGTCTCGAAAATATGTTTGTGGTAACATTGTGGATTCACTTCACATTTGCAAGCTTCCATCTGGGGACAACGCACCAAAAATGGGGACTGTCCCCGGAAAACAGGGACATCTGTTCACCCTAGTTATGATTTACAGCTTTTATTCTCATGAATACATTCTTCTATTTCTTCTCACGTTCTCTCTCCTGATTTCAAAACCCATTAGAGAAGGTCGGGGGGCAGGAACGTCTGACTCTCTTATCCAGTGGCACCAAAGGCAAACCTGATTTAGAAAAATCAAAACATGACTCTAAACTTAAGAAAATGCCCGGGTATCAACTAAAGAGATGTTGATGCCTGTACTGAATCCCGGCATGGATTGATAAGATCCTTTGTGAACCATTCATCTACACAGAGACTCGCGCTCGCATGGTGAAGCCAGCTCCTTTGCTGCAGTAGATACTGCTGTAAACATTGTTGCTAATTTGTGAACTAAGGCATAGCGTTTGTTCCTCTGTCTTTGTCCCACTCACACACATATGGACCCATACACCGATATTTCCTTTACAGAACACATAATGGGTTGTTTGTGTTGTGTTTTAGTTTGTTTAGAATGTTCTTTCTGAGTCCGGGCTGTGGCTGCGTGTTACTCTCATTCAGCCTCAGTGCTGCAACGTCAATACAAATGTAAAATAGCGAGCGTGTTTGTGTGTTGGTGTCGGGTACTTTAAGGATTCTGTCGTTCTTACTCATTCATTATAATAATGAGCTGTTTTCTCTTGTTTGGAACAGTACCTCCCACAAAAGTGAGGGAGAAGGTGAAGATGTTTTGTTCACTAAAGGAATTTTGTGTGTGTTTGTGATGTATGTTCACTACCTGTCTTTGTTTTTATTGAAGCCTTAACAAGGCTGTCATACGGTGCCTGTATGGCTGTACTACTTTACTTAGCTTTACACCAGCAGGCTAACAAACAGTCCTTTATTCAGCCAACGCACACCACAGACTATTCATGCGTGACTCAATTCAAGTCTGTCATTGATTTACAGAGGTGTTTTGTAACTAAATCACTGGTTACCTTTTGAGACAGTAGATAAAACAGTGTGTGCTGTTCTGTGTGTCGCGCGCTGGACTTTCTCCGTAGCCTAAATGCTACTAGCGACTAACAGACGCATGTGTTGACCCCGCTACGCTGCTAGAGGACCCTTGCTCTCAGGGATTTGTTGTCAGCGAGCGTTCACTCATGACAGACAGGTTAGTCTTCTGACAACGTACTACTCACCTGTCAATTACCCTCACCTGTCCATCCCCCCCAACCTGTCCTGCCAGGCAGAGAGGCGGATGATGGATGGTTCCACAGAGACTTCGAAACCATTCATCTAAATGACAGATGTTTGCCAATGAGAGTGGGAGTAATGAATTAGCTACACCTGTCAAGGCTAGTGGCGCGGTCACAGAAAACGAATAGCAATGCTAATGCCTTGCCAACATCCCTACCATGTCCCACAACCGTTGCTGATTCCTCTGTTAACGAGGATAATAAAGACACGGTAGTCAGAATCACAACTGCTGTGACCTCATGTGTAGGTGTGGTGATGGTTTACACCAACTCACTAACTCACACACACACACACATCAGTCAAAGTCTTCATTTGCCAGAATCACCGAATGAAATAGCATAATTCTGAACAGTGAAATTCTTGTGACATGGCACGTGACATCAACGCGGTGATTAAGACATGTATAAAGCAAAAATATACATAAAAAACAAGCCGCGATTCCAGAGAATTTTGAAAATGGGAATATGGACCCCATGAATAGAAATCTTAAATATTACAAATTTAAGTCTATTAGTGCCTGTAAATGGATACATTAAATGTACATGGAATGAGACCAGAGCAAATGCAGTGTTCATGTGATGCATATGATCGATGTTGCTAGTTGAGAAACCTGGGGGGAAAACAGTGAGTCTGGAAGTGCATGTCCTGATGCTCCGTTAACGTCCTGTAGACGCACCTGTAGAAGTTGGTAAGAGTTTAGAGCGACCAACCTCCGCCGCTTCCTGAAGCCCACGGTCATCTCCTTAGTCGTTCCAAGGTTGAGAGAGAGGTTGTTGTCCCGGAACCACGCAGCCAAGTTACTTACCTCCCCTCTAAGCGTTGGAGAGCATTGTCGGAGATGAGACCCAGGATGGTGGTGTCGTCAGCCAACTTAAGGATGACGTTGTATGTATGTCTCAAATCAGACTGTGTTCAGGCTAATTCATATTATTTGTTATTTTGTGATGGTGCTGTGAATGAATAGGTGTGTACGTCTGTGTGTGACAGTGTGGAGTATGAGTCATAATTGGGTTCTGTTTACCCTACAGATGACATTACATCAGTGATCAGACCTTACGTTGTGATATACAGTATTCTGTACATCACAGTAGGTTGAATGTGCTGAGCAGTGAGGACGGCGTTGTAAAAACCCTTTAGGTGTGGAAACATCTCTGAATACTCCAACATGGAGGGTCTCCACTCAGAGACATGCCTAAACTACAGCTGGTGACCCGGAGAGAGGTGGTGGGTGGGTGATTAGTCAGGAGATAATCTGTCTCGGCTTTGAGTGTGGGTAGAGCTCCAAAGGCAACACGCGCTGTTTTCTTTCCTCACTCCTCCATCACACACACACACACACACACACACACTCAAACTACACACAAAATTCGGACCTAGCGTTAAGCAGTTTGTGTGCGTGCGTGTGTGCAACATTAACGATGCGTGTTCAGTGTGTGTGTGTGTGCGCAATCCGTCTGCCGTCTCGTCAGTTGACTCCTCTCACACAGTCAGGGGTGAAGGGTCTAGGAAAGAGAGGTTCGGTCTCTGACGTTCCTGAAACGTTCCCCCTGCATTCCTTCCCCCAATTATCCATATAACGAGGGGGAAAGCCATAGATACACAAACAGCGGTCTGGGCAGCATTCACACTTTCCCCTGGAAGTGTGCTTGACTGTCCCGGCCTCTGACAGTCTACGTTGCCCCACACGGCTTCATCTCCCAGGGGAAGAAAACATCATCTGTCCCTGGGCCGCTGGTGTTTACATCTGGCACTAATGCACTCACCTAGTGTGAGTGTGTGAGTGTGTGTGAGTGTGTGTGAGTGTGTGTGAGTGTGTGTGAGTGTGTGTGAGTGTGTGTGAGTGTGTGTGAGTGTGTGTGAGTGTGTGTGAGTGTGTGTGAGTGTGTGTGTGTGTGTGTGTGTGTGTGTGTGATTGGAGCTTTTCCTTCCAACAGACATAGCCAATGTTCAGACTGCCACTACTGCCTGCCTGATGAGTTAATAATGTTCTTCAATCACTACCTATTATTTTAATGTTTCAGTCTTGATAAAATTCTTCAAACACTGCCTATTATAATGAAATGGCCCAGTCTTGATAATATTCTTTAAGCATGGTCATGCTAAAATATTCTTCACACTAACTATAACACAAGCCTGTTTTGATAATGTTCTTTAAACACTACCTATAATAATAACATGAGACGGTCTTGCTAATGTTCTTTACTTACTAATTATAACACAAGAATGTTCTGATAATGTACTTTAAACACTGCCTATTAAAATACAACAACCCTTTTGATAATGTTCTCTAAACACTGCCTATTATAGTACAACGAGACTCTTTTGATATTGTTCTTTAAACACTGCCTATTATAATACAACAAGACTGTTTTGATAATGTTCTTGAAACACTGCCTGTTATAATAACATGAGACATTCTTGCCTAGTGTAATATAACTGAACTGTCATGCTGATGGGGAAATTGAACTGTCTTGCCCGTGGTGGTAAGGCTGTAAAGTTACGATTGTAATCAGAAACACACTCCTAACATCTCCTCCGCTTTCATCACACGTGTGTGCGTGTGCGTGTGTGTGTGCACAATAATTTCTCAGCATTAGGTGGCTGTGTGTACACTCCTGTCGATATGGTCTATAGGCTTTGATTTGCGTGTGTACCGGTGATACAGTCACGTCACAAAACCTCTGTTCTAGTTTGAATGTTTCATGATGTACAAGTCAAACGGTTATTATTATCATTAATGTTAGCAGGTTTACATTTGTGGGGCTAAATAGACTGTACCCGTGTATAAAACGTGCCGTGTTTGCCAGTGCTGTGTTTTGAATACTGCCAGTCACAACTGATCATATCTGACTAGGACATCCTGTCCCCCTACAACCTGTGGGGCCAGTCAGTGAGCTGTCTCCCAGGGGCCAGTGAGGGCTGAGTGTGGGCTAGCGGTTGGATGAGGTTCTGTGAGCGTCTTCGTCTGCTGGATTGTGTTTAGACTTGCGTAGTTCTGACTGCCTTCACAGCGATAACATCCCCGACATGAGATGCTGCTCTCTTTAGAGGGCGAGAGGGGTTGAAAGAGTTAGAGTCTATGTGTAACACTTGGTCTGCCTGTGTGCCCGTGCGCGTGTTTGTGCGCGTAGACAGAAATCTCAAAATAATCACCAACCACGACCGTAAACACCTTGGTCAGATGTCACGGCACGCTTAGAAACCCTCCGTCAAGGAAGAGAACCGCAGAATAACCGCACAACAGCCGTTCTGATATTGGACCGTATAACACGCTGACCTAGTGACTCGTCACGAAGGACACCACTCCCCGACACCAGGATGCAGGTGCACCACAGCGCCATGTGTAATCCTCCATATGAGGTCCGCTGCTCGTTCATCAACTGGCAGCTTGTACAGACCGTCAACATCCTTTCAGGGAACAGCCTCGTCCAAACAACCCTGCCCAGTTTGATGATTTTAACCCTTCCAGAGAGGACACATAGGACCCCTTAACACATCATGTGCATTTCAGAGAGGGAGGTTGAGGGAGAGCGAGGGGGGAGGGAGGGAGGGAAGCAAAGACCGAGACGCTGAGAGCGACCGCCAAAGGAACAGTATCTTAGCTATGTATACGCTAAATATATGTTAGCAATGGAACATTTGTTGTAGAGTCGTAGATATTGGCTAGATATTATTTTCAGTACATGACAAGGTCAACCTCTGTAAAATGGTCCTTGGTTCTGGTTTCAGTTTCAGGCGTTGTTGACTGGTGCCTGAACTAAGAACCCATGAACCATATTCACATGTGGTATGATGGTGCATGTTGACAAAGATTTATGTGTGTAGTTGTGGGTATGTAAAGCCTCGATGCAGCCCAGTGTAAAGCAATTGGTAGGCTGTCTATTTTTAGTCACGCTTATAGTGGCGTTATGGGCCGGGTAGTGGAACCGCTTTATTCCCTTCATACACCCATTTTCTCTGCTCCAACTTACACTTACAGTACAGTGGTGAGACAACATTTGGGAACCCTTTCGTATCTGGTTTCTTTCTGCATTAACGTGGCCCAAAACGGGATCATTTGATGAATAACAAATTGTTTTTGTTCCTACTTTTGTCATGTCATTATTGAGTAGAAGTAAATTAAATTTCATTTATTTTTTGTGAAAAAGTATGTCATCCTCTAGTTTTGGCAGCTCAATAATTATTTTCAATACTGTATTATTTGGTGTCATTTTCTTTCTTTCAATGTGAACAATGTACTTTTTCTGGTAAGAATACAATAGGTTTTGAAAAATGTCTACACTCATATGAATAATTGATAATTATGAAAATATTGTGAATAATCTTCATGTTCAGATTGTGAATAATGTTGAGTTAAATGTTTTCTGAGTATAAAGATAAATAGATGAGAGGTTCGCATATTTAATTGTTCTCCTTCAAGACGTAATCAGGATTCACTCATGTGTTCAGAAACATCTTATCTCCTTCCCTAAAACCTAACATTACTCCAATAATCAGTCAACACAGCGATATCAACAGGGGGGGAAAAAACAAACAGAATATTTTTTTCCTAGATGAATCTTATCCAGTAACTGTTGATATTAGTGCCTGATCTTTAGTAACAACATGATTAATATGTTTGCTGGCTGAACACCTTCAGGGCAGTAGCTAAATGCTTTCCTTTATTACAGTGAGCCAATTTAAGTAATTTTGCCATGGTCTTAAACAAATAGAATAAATAGATGTCTGTGTTTTAAAATAAATATTAAAACACAGACATACAATTTTCCTTTTCTGATAAGGTGTGATCGCCCCAATTACACATCTTGCCAGTCGTATACTTCTTGTTCTTTAGATACTTTTTAAGTGGGCATTGTAGTTGGGCTGGCTGGTTCTCATGTCTCCATTCTGGTATATTTTTCATGTTCTGTAGTGTTGTGTAAGGTAGTACCAGCATTACACACAAGGGGCGCTATTTCATTGATATTATTACAGTACTAGCAAATCATCCTGGACTAATGCAAATGAACCAGAACTTATAATGTAAAAGGCTACTCACACTTGATCCATGAGGGATTCATTGTCATTGCTATAACCCCAGGCTTTGATCTAGCAAGCCAGCAACATACAGTATATCTGACAAGTTGGCAAACCAAATGCATGCCTGGAAGTCTGAGCTCAAGACGGCTGATTAGACATTCAACAAAGCTGAATACTGATACTGCATGGAATCAAAAAGCCCAGAACATTTGACTTCTATAGGAGCGCAGCCATGATGTTGGAAAATAAACTTAATAAGAGTATTTTGTCATCCTGGATTAGCCTTTTGTTTTTATTATTCAATAACTCTTACATACATTTTTCTTTACTTTGTATTATTCGTTAAATGTTTATTTAGCCATGATTACAAATCTATTTTCACCAACAAAAATTAGTAGATAATAATAATAATTGCATAAAAAATACTATAGCGACAACAAACTATAGTTGTACATAGTGGTGGTGTGGGAGGAATAGTGCAGACTAGAGGTGAACCATTTACAGATTTAAACTCATTCATTGTGACTAGATTCTGTCGTTTCAGTTATATTGTTTTTGTATAGTTTTCAAGCTTATTCCATGTAGAGGGTGAATCATCATGGAGCACATTTTTATGTTGCTATGTGCTGGCTTTAGGCATACAATGTAAATGTTATTCATTAGTCAAGTGGACCTGTCAGACTAAAGGTAAATGAACAAAAATGGTGGGGAAGATCGTTACATAGGTAGATTACAATTCCCCAGGACTGCACTGTAGGCAGTTATACTATGAATCTGTGACTAAAGCCACATATCTGATGTTTCAACCGAAAGAGATCAACAATTCAATCTAGAAAATCTATTTAATTGTCCGATTTTTTTCGTTCAACATGTATTTCTAATTATTTTCTGCTGTTTAAATATGTTCTGTATGTCTCACAGAGGTATTCCAAAACTTTATCAAATGTGTTAAACAAAAAAGGATGTCAGCTACCCACTGACCGCCTCAGAGATGGAAAAGGTGTTATCTTATCTGCTGTCTCTCTAATTTATGCTACAAAGAATGTATTGAAATGCTCCAGCCATTACTGAAATAGTGATCCACGAGTCAAAACCATCAGTTACTGAATGGGCCAGTGATTGCTGTTGATGAGTGAGTGAGTTAGACAAGGAATGGCTGTTTGATAAGGAGTTGGCAGGGAGTCTGTTATGTCATTTGGCTTGTCATTGTGGTATGTTGTTTGCTTTGGGTATTGTAACCGCACTCGCAGATTGTCACAAACACAACAGCGCCTGTCTCCTGCTTTGACGTGTTCTGTCAGGTAGAGCTGTTCCTAGCGTCGTCTGTGTGAAAGCCGCATCCTCGGCCTGGTTTGGCTTCCACGGGATTCCTTGTGTAGCAATTAGGCTATATTTACTGTGATGTGTTGCTTTTCTTCCAAGCTGGCTGTAGCACAAGACAGTCTGTGTTCTGTTTCTGCAACAGGCAAAGGGCGTGTGACACGGAGCACGTTGCACGTACACATGAACGCACATGCATACACATTGAGGAGTGGCCAACGTTTTCTACGTAGCATCATTGTTGCAAAAAACAAAAAAACACCCACACATACAATTACATTCCTATTCTTTTTATTAGTCACCAGTAATTAACGGCATCAAATTAATCTTTTGTTTTTATTTTTCATGGTCAGCATCAGATGAATGGCATACCTGTGGACCGGTGCCACGTTCTGTTTTATGTTCTGTTTCTTCATAGCGTAGTTATTTTCTCAGGCTTCTTTTCATTCTTTTTTCTTTTTGGGAAAACTTTAATGCTTTGCATGTTGATTAGTTTCTTCGGGGAACGGGAACAAACGATGTTTCACTTCTGTGCAGATATTAAGGGTTACTTTGTCAGAAATCGTATTTTGTAAATTTCCCCAATAGCTTAATTAGCATAGTCAGTTGTTAATTTATTAAAACTGTGCAACCATTATAAAAGGATCTGCATTTCTAGTGGAAACTTTTTGACACATGGATGGTGGCGTAGGAGGTCAAAGGACGCTTGTTGTTTAATCCTGAAATAAGTAGCTTGCTGGCTAACTCTCTGGCACACACGCCTGACTAGTTTGTTTCATCAAGTTGTAAACAAACTGTCAGCATACCTGTCAATGTGTTTTCTCAACAAAAGCTTGTTTTGATCAGCTTTGCACATTACAGCAGGTCAGAGACAGCAGCTCCTTTTTTGAAAACTCATGTATATCTACGTGGAATATTTTCCACCAAAAGCAAGCTAACTAGCTACTGTTGCTTAATTAATAGTTAGCTAACTGCAACTGTAGCTAGTTATCTTGGAACATATTTTACATTTGTGAACGGCAATGCTTAGCAGGATCCCTAACCCCACTTCTTTACCCTGGTATGGGCTCTGCTACATCATTAGCTAGCATGCTACTAAACAGGACTTTCAAAATGAAATGTTGCCCATGATTTTTTTTAACTACCTAATAAACTACTTTTTAAATAGCTCATAATAAACTATTTTTTTGTTACTTTACAGCAAACTAGCTGACTTACTATTTTATAAAGGCAAGATAGCGCGCATGGATATAGCAAATATTGTCAGCACAATACGTTCCCATGTTTTAAATAGGAAATGTGTCTGCATTTAAATGTTATTTTATATCACTATCTGTCCGTTTGGCCCTAAGCCAGACCCCTAGAAACATGTCTTCATGTCTTGCAGATTTGTCCAACTAAGGTTTTCAGGACATTTGGTACTCAAAAAGGTATAACATTTTGGCATTCTTTTTGCCCACAGAGGATGTAGGCAATAAGTATCAATGTGCGGATAGGACGTAATGATATCTTTCTGGAGGAAGAGAATTTTAAAGAAAAGCTTTGAAACTGTTCTCCCCAGGAACGGGACCCTCCCCAGAAGGGGTTGTGGTCAGAACACGCCGGGGAAGCGGTCTTCCAACTGATTGCGTAGTCCTACCGGTGTTGATATAAAGACAGAGAGTCCAGTGAGGATGGAATGAAAGGCAAGGGGAGCAAAGCGGAAGTGTGTGTGTGTGTGTGTGTGTGTGTGTGTGTGTGTTACACAGTGTGTGAATATTTGCTGGGACAAACAGCTGGGAACCAAAAGGTTGCTCCTGTGGTCTGGACAGGTTGCAGTTGAGTTGTGGGATAGAATTGCTGCTATGCTCTGGAGGACCTCCTGTAGTTATGGGTCTTTATTCTTCCAGAACGCTCCCAGAACACACAGGTCATGACCCAGTTCGGCTCCAGTCACTTTGTCTTTGTGGGACAATACTGAATGCAAGTCATCTACGTCGGTTCTCAAGCATACATGTGTCGGATCAATGTGTCCTAGACACCTGATGGGCCCTCTCTTTCCCCATGCATGGGTTTCAGTGCTCTACATTGTCAGTTAATGTTCTGTAATATGTTTTATGTATTGCTACATATGGTACTATCGGCGCATAGGAATTTCTCTCTACCACTGTTTATCTATTTTTTACAGTATTTCTCTTTTTGGATATATTCCTGCTTTCTTTTTCTCTGACGTGTGTGTGTGTGTGTGTGTGTGTGTGTGTGTGTGTGTGTGTGTGTGCACGTGCGTGCGTGCGTGCGTGCGTGCGTGCGCGCGCTCTGCACTGTGTTTGAATTCGGTTGGTATACAGATAAGGGCAGTCATCTCCATGAATAGCGGTGCTTAGGGTAGTCTCTCTCTTGATATATAAAACTCCAGCAGAGCACTTCCTTTTCCCATCCATTCCGTGTGATAGCCCTCCTTCAAAGACTGTTGTTTCAAAGTGTTCTAAACCCGGCATTCCGACCCCTGACACTGTGTTCCCACCCTGTTGAGGGCCGGGCAGAGCTGCACTGAGTCTTGTTCTAACTCCTATGTGACTGGGTTTCTGGCTCATTGTCTTATTGTAACTCTTCTCTAACTGGGTTTCTTATGTTTTCTTGTTTTAACTTTTCTGTAACTGTGTTTCTGATATGTTTTCTTGTTGTAACTCTTGTCTAATTGTGGCTTTTCTGTAACCCTTTCTGTAACTTTTCTCTGTCCCAATGAACCATAATTGTGTGTGAATGTGTGCAGATGAGTGTTATACAGTATTATCCACGTCTAGATAAAATAAATTCAGAGAAGGAAAAATAAAGACATCAAGAGAGGCAGAGCGTGAGAGAGTCGGGAGTTTTGTCTTGCAATGCTGTAGTGAGAAGTAGCTGGTGGTGACTAATAATGGAGATTGAGATGGATGATTTAGATTAAACTCAAATTAATAAGAATGCTCTCAGATTAAACATCTTTTTATAACCCTCCCCAATAAGGACCTGCATCCAGAGATTGATATGTGGTATTAATGTGTCATTATTAAGTTCAAGGAGTTTGGTGTTCCTGCTTCTCCCTGCATGCCTGCGTGATAACATACCCTATCTATCACATACAAAAAACCCTTCCAAACACTGGGAATTAAAATGTAATTTTCTCATTAATGTCACAGTTAAATCCTTTGATTTTGAAGAATATGAATGTAAATGCCTTAATGAGATTATAACTACTTCCCAAACATGGAGAGAGAGGGTGAGAGGGGGGGGAGTTTACGTGACGTGTTTAAAAAGTCTGGTGGAGGTGATGGATCAGTCTTGATCCTCCGCTGGTGCTGGTATGCACTGTGTGAACTTGGACCCATTTTCGACGGTTGTACAGTTCACAGTGCGGACTTGGCTGTAGCACATATAAAAACATGAAGCTTAGCTGATTTATGATGGGCCAGATGGGCCAGATATTTCCTTAATAACACTTGAATGTTCTAACGGCGTGGTGTTCCAGCGGTGTGGTGGTCCGTCAGTCTCTTTCTTCCAGGTTTCTCTCTCCGTCTTGTTCCGGTTCTTCTCGATACCTCGTAGCAATTACCGTGGTAATGAGCATAGGGTGAAATCATCCGCCAGGAGTGTCATCCTTAAAGGTGAACTGCGCTCAGTGTCATTTCTACTGGCACCCCTGTGGATATTCCGGTCTGGGTACGTGGTATGTATTCAGGTTTGCTTTCAGCTGTTACAGGATGGTAGAAAGCGCGGTGTAGCCAGTGTCATTCTCTTAACCCGTGAATCCCAGAAATTCATGTTCCCTATCCTCTGGTCCTGCAACCCGGACTTGTACCCTGCCCATTAGCCCTGGAGTTAACACCGACCTTCCCCAGACTAGAAGGTATTTACAGCTAAGATAAGGACAGTATACAGCAAGCAAGCAGTAGGCAGGCCAGGCACACACAGCTGTTCTCCATCTACCCAGGGGGTATGGGTCCTGGGTGGGCAGTGCGGTGAGGCTGGGGAGGGCTGTGTTGGGTGGTTGTCTGGGTAAATGAGGCGTGTGAGGGGTCCATACTGCATGACGGGACACAGGCCAGATAAACGTGTGTGTGTGTGTGTGTGTGTGTGTGTGTGTGTGTCAGACCAGAGGGATAGCACCTGCGGTGGCCTCTTGACATGGCTTCTATTTAAAGATCATGTAAGCAATGCCCGAGGCTGGAGGGGGGCAGCTTTCCTCCACACAACGGGGGCATTCATCAAGTCAGAGGGGGTATGGGGGCAGCAGGGGGACTCCACAGGGGTGCTGCTGTACGTAAGTGGGGTCTGGTGGGTCGTGAAGGAGGTTTAACGGGTGTAATAGGGAAGGAAGGAGGTGAAGGGGGGGGTTGTGGAGTCTCACCCCTCCTAGTGAGATTGGATGTTGGGAGACTGATTACGGACAAATGGAGGAACAGCCGGGATGTTTGGTCCCTGGTCCCTGCAGGGGGGGGCTCCCCTCACCTCACCCCCCCCACTGCTTTGATGTCATCTGGTCCTGCTGATGTCCAGCTGATGGGACTGTGAGAACTGACCCGCTGGAGAGGGAGGGAGGGCGGGAAGTGAGAGGAGAGGGACATGAGGGAAGGAAAGGGGGGGAAGAGAGGGTCCAAATGAAGGTAGAGTAGGACAGGTAAGGGAGTGGTAGAGACACAATCTAAGAGAAGTGTCCATTGAAGAGGACCATGTGTCGACACACTGGTGTGCTTAGTACTCTGGATGTGTTGTAGGACCAGGCTTGGGCTAGGATGTGTTGTAGGACCGGGCTTGGGCAAGGATGTGTTGTAGGACCGGGTTGGGGATAGGCAGCTCCTTCTATAGAGACACCACATTGTTTTGCTGCCTGTGGCAATCAGACTCAGTGAGTTGTGGTGTGGCACAACCATTCATCCACTGTCAGGATGAGTGTGTATGCGCATGTTTGTTATTGTTCTGAGGTCGGTAGACCGCAGCTAAACACCCACCGAGGGGAGAGACCGTGATGACGCAACCCCCCCCATGGCCGTGTGTATGATTGCTGAAGGCAGCAGTAGCCAGGGGGCCTGACCACAGACCACTGCATTAAGGTCTGTTGCCATGTTTACACTGCTGTTTATGTTTGTGAGGGAGGATGATTGAAGGGTACTTGGTGTCTGTCGGGTAATTGGGCTGATAGGGAGGGAGGGAGGGGAAAGCATGAAATCATACACAATTTGCTCTGTCAGTTGCTTTGGATAAGAATGTAAATGAGGTAGGTAAGGGGTTCTCTCCCAGAGTGTCTCATCTAACACTTAAACAGGAGCTTTACCCCAAATCAGTGTTAAAATGGTAACGTTTTAGGTGTGATATAGTGCACCTGTTAACTGTTTGGAGGTGTGCTGATGAGGTGGTCTCTTTAGTCTCTGTGGGACAGGTGGCCAGTTGCCAAAGGTCAGAGCATGGCAAATGTCTGTTCTGGCTGTCTGCTCTTCACCTGCGCTTGGATACCTTTTTGGAAAAGCAATCAAATCACCCGTCGGTTAAAAAAAATCAGATGGCTGTTTCAAATTGAATCACAATGCCAGACTGTGCATTTTGACCCTGCTCGGCTATGCTACTTATGTTATTAACCAACAAGCGCTAGCTGACACCTCCACTAGCCTTGATCAACTGTTGTACAAGCTTAAATTAGCATGCATTGCTGGATATTTTTGCTTCAGCAATTTTATTGTATTTCCAAGCCCCTGTATTGAAATCCCTTTTTCACTTTGTTGTTAGGAGGTTTGGTCATGTCAATTTACAACAGCTTGTTTTTTCTGTCTTAAAGACTATAATTTTGTTCAACATAATGTTATTAAAATTACATAATGTCATATGAATTACTGGGAAACCCAGGTGGTTCAGTAGCTATTTGGCCCTTGCAAATCAGTACATGATTTTCAAATAGTGCCCTTCTTCATTGCTTGCATCACCCAACCAGCAGTGGCCTTGTCCCTCTAGCACACTCTGTTAAAGAGGGGAATCTTGGGAGTTGTAAGACTCAAACAGGCAATTGGTAATATCAGGACTGACCAAGACAATCAAGAACTAGATATACAGACTATTCTTTATGTGACTGCGACTGACTTCTAAAAACAAACAGACCTCTATTCTTTTGAGGTCCCAGAGTGTATCCACTGGTCTGCCATCAGGGTACCACACCAGTATTTCCTTATGAAGCTAGCAGATTAACCATGACACTGATGGGCTTGGGATCCACAAACCATTGGATTGGCTTTAAGATTCCAGGAATTCCCAGCATGTCAGAGCGTTCCAAGAAAGACCAGTGCCCATGCCTATGGATACCCATCACACAGACCTGGCTAGCTAGAGGATTAAAGATGGGTGATTTTACAGAGGCTGACAAGATGGAGGGGCTGAGAGTGCGAGTGGGCTGGGTGGAATCTCAGAGGGACTTTCCAGACTCTTCTGTAAAACCTGTGCTTGACAGCAGATCCACGGCCTATGTACCTGCCTGCCCTAACAGACGCCGGCGTACCCAACACATCCCGCCTCCTGTTTAATAAGTATTTCGGTTTTATTTATCCATCTCCATAGCTGCGGTGGGCTCCTCACCAGCCAAGCGGAAAGCATCTGTAATTAGAAAGACAGGCAGACAGACAGGAGAGAGGAACACAGTAAGGCGAAGAATGGCGCTGGGGTTATTTATGAGGACGTGCGTGCTGGGCCTTGCACTGTGATCTGTCGGGGCGATCCGTGTGAAGAAGAAATCAGTGACTAATCACGAGTGTTTCAGTTGAACTCGGCGCTCGGGTCCTTGTGTTTTCCGAGCTAAACACCCCTTTGTCTTTTACTGGAGTAATTAGTAGGGTGTGAATGAAATGATTCGAGTGCTTTAATTCTTTAAGGCTGTATTTGTAACATGCCCCCGCCGTAATGAATGAACGATGTCTTCTCTAGTTGGAGCATGATGTTGACCTGTCAGTTCTTAGCACACGGAGCCGAGTGTAGCACTGTGTGTCAGTGTACATACCTGCATTCAAGGTATTGTGTTACGCTGTCATCACGTCGCGTCGAGCCAGTATTTAAATGTGACAGGTATCCCACGGACAGCGGAGAGTTTGTATGTGTGCGCGCACACACCTTTTTTATCTGAGATAATGCTTTCTCTGGCGTGTGTTCAGTGGTTGATGGCGGAATGTCAGTCAGATACCTCGCGTTTATTCTCTGGGTGAGAAAAGTCTGCAGCGGTAGGAATGTTTCTGCATAGGCTGTGATCCTGTTATTGTGATGCTAAGCCATTATAACAGCCTTGGATCCCTCCGAAAACCTGAGGGGGCGATTAACAATGTGACGCAAGTTACAACAGGGTTACAACTATCCCCTCTCTCTTCCCCTCTTCTCTGTAGCTCTCCGTCACTCTTTCTGTGTCTCTTTCCCTCCCTTCCTCCCTCACTGTCGGAGTGTTATTGTGTCTGGTTCTAAGGGAATGTCAAATTGGCACACCGCGAGAAAAGAAAACGTGTTCTTTTTTTAAACAGGTGTGTGTAGGTTGTGTGTACACAGAGGAGTTAGAGTGACACAATCACAACAAGACAGGGCTTGAACTGCTGAGCCACCCTTCATCTTGTAGAGACACCACAGGTGTCATAGAGCTAAAGACATACTTCTGGATAGTTTTAGGTACTATTAGTGGCAAACGGTATGCAATTTATGGTGATGATTTACATTGATGATTCGTGTCCTCAATGTCCACTGCAATGTTCTCTGATATTCATTCACTTGATGATGCGCCCCTCTTTTGAGCCGGTTAGTAGGTGATTGTTTTCTTCCGTACTGCCACCCCCAAAATATGAAATAGGATTTCTCGACAGGACTGCACGGCCATACACAGTGGGCCACGCAGGCAACACAGCTTTTTTTAGGCACTCTTTCGTAGCAGTAGGCTGCCCGTCAGCGCTCGGGTTTGAGCCTCGACCGTGTGGCTAGTTGAGGGGCGGTGCGACAAACCCCACCGGTGTGGTGAATAGGCCAGCATCTCCTCGGGAGGGGGGGAGGCATCGACAGCATGGAGTCTCATCAAGCTCTAGTGACTCCCACAGGTGACCTGGATGCCGGCGTAGCTAACTTATCAGGTGTTTGGAAAGCTAGCCGAGACCTTTAACTCTTCCAATTCTGCTGGCAGTTGTGATGAGACAGGGCCATAGACACAATTATACATTGGGGAGGGAAGACAAATGAGGAAAAACACAAGTTATTCTTTAGTTTCTAGGTCCTCGGGAAGTCATGTTATGCTGAATTATGAACTTAATATTTCTGTGTACGGTGTTAAATGAAGGTTATTTTTAATGTTTCGGTGTGCATAAAATAGTTCTAGTCAGGCTTGTTCATTTTTAATTCAGGAAGTGAGCTGAGATTTCAATTTAAACCTGCTCTATATCATCTGACATGCTGGTGAATTGAGGACAGTGGACAAGGAAGCTCCTGTGCTTCACCTCGTACCTGTGCCTGTGGGAAAAGTCAAGGTAGAACAATATTAATATTACTACATCTGGCTGTAGCGTTGCTCATCAGTGAGTTTGATGTTCTAGTCCTAGACGGTTCGTATATAGAGTGCGTGTGTGTGTGCGTGTGTGTGTGCGTGTGTGTGTG